>LPNX010087000.1:111748-123497 GCA_001517045.1 Pseudotsuga menziesii | reverse complement strand
CTATCTTGCCTGCACATATAGTGTAGCAGCTCAAAGTTTACGATTGCCCGGTTGATAATTAAATTGAGGTTAATTAAGTAACATTAATTTTGACCAACACATATAGCCACATGTAATGATAGAGCAAGGTCGTATTATTGAGATCTTATGGATATTCCAAATATTTGCGCGTTCAATTTGAAATGTTTTTATCTATGTTAATGGTTTTTAAGTGTGTTTGAGGGGAGGAAAAAAACAACATTTACCAGAGTAAATTACCAAACCTAAATTTTATGGGTTAGAAAAATACATCCTTGTAGAGTCTTATTTAATATATATTAAGTAAGAGTTATCTTATGACGAGAAAGCCTTAAAGTAAAAAGAGTTCTCAAATCTAGCTCATGAGCACTTACCTATCTAATTAATAAATTTATTAACAAAACACTAAGTGGTTGGGAAGAAGGAAAAGTTGAAACTTCAAATAGTGGTGATGTAAGACATTCTACTACAAAGTTCAAATAGAAAAAACAATTTAAGGTAATTTTATATGAATTTCCTTTTTATGAATTAATTAATTAATATTTCCATTTAATTGAAATATAACAAAATTTAATGCTTCAAGAAACATAAAAGAAATTCATTCGATCCTAAATGAAAAAATGTAAGTAATTTAGGCACTCCAATTTATGAATCAAATATGGAGTAGAATATATTAGTCAAATTTTGTAATTTTAAGTACACTAAAAGCATTCATTGGAATTAAGTTGGATATTAGAACAATAAGAAGTAGGCACCGTGGCTTCACTAGCAAGGAAATATCATATCACTTCCATTCATATTGTGTGTTTGAATACTCCTAAAAATCTCAAAAATATATTGCCTCGTATTAAGGGGTCAATGGGGGTTTTTAATTTGACATAGTAATATAAATATTGGAGGTTATTTTATTTTTGCTGGTTGAGGAATAAAATTTAAATAATGGGATGGATTCATATATATAGCTTGTTCTTCATATATTTGAANTCAATTATTATTTATTATTAAAAGATAATAAATAGTCCAAAACCTAAAAAGTCTAACTAGGAACTAGAAGAAAGTTCCTAAGTTAAAATATTAATAATTACCGAAAGTAATTGGAAAGGGTTAAATCAAGAAACCAAGGTTTCTTGATTTAACTGTCCCTTTGACTGAAAAGTATGTCTATAAAGACTCAAGCCAAGGAAAAGATTGGGGTTCTGATCTATCATTAGAGGAGTCATTTTTTTGCCTGTTTGCTCTCAAGTAATTCTTGGTGAACATTTTCCTGAAAGGAAAAAGGAGAACTAATCCAGATCTGATACACTATATAGGAAACCCTACCTTAGGAGCTCTAAGCTACTTGCATGTTGGATTCTAGCTCGGGGGGATCTGGATCAAAACCAAGAATGGTTTCGGGTCATGGTTGGGTGGAACATGGTAGCTCCCAAGTGATTTGGTCATCAAAATAGAGGTCAGATCTATCTTAAATTGTTAATGATGGTTTGTTAAAAGTGTGCAGGTTCAGCCATTAAAGGAGCTTCAGAAAATTACAGGTATGAGTTCTTAGTATGTCAAGTTCATTTCTAGCGTAAATGTTTGTTGCTTTATGAAAAGGTTCATATTATATTTCTAACCATAGAAATGATTGTTCTGTTTATATCTTCTAGGGTTTACATTTCCTAAATTGTAACGGTGGGATGCAAATGATACCTCATGCTGTATTCACCAGGGTTTGTTCAAATTAAGTTAATTTTTGTATTTTTCTTCATTACTTAAATCGGTTTAACAAAAACTAGGTTTTGTTTCAGATTACTATATAGCTATACTTTTAACCTTGCTTACTCTAATGACATATTCTATTTGTAGGTAGAGACATGTTATATATTAAAATAGATTAATATTAGAAACAAGATTTAAATACATAAATATACCAACTAGATAACCTAAGGTACTATCTATAACTGAACTATTATATATATATAATAGTACATATAAGGACATCATACATAAACAAAGTTGAAAGCTATATAATAACTATTCTACTTTTAAATCCAAGATAAATAATCCATTAAAGACCTTTCAATTTCTGTCTCATTAAATACAAACTAAATAGGAAATAATTCCATTAAATAACATCATTATAATTAAATAAACAAGAATGTCGTGACCATCCTTTGGTCGAAGATTAACATCTCTGTTCATATCTAAACACATAGCCTTGGTGTTAAAAGAACTGACCTCACAATTACATGCACAAGTATTCTATAGGTCCAGTCTAATAAAGCTCATAAGAATTATATATAAACTAACCAAACACTTAAAACTACTGAAGGAACTCTGTGATTTTAAACAGAGATCATGACTTCGACCCTTGTGGGTTCACATTTCAAGTCACAAGCCTACATCAGTTAACCATATCATATATGCTTAAACATTAAACAAATACGTAACTCTGAAAATGTTCCAATTAACGATCTAAAACACCATAAACACACATAGGAATCGTTCCATGGACAAACCACATCGAAATCATATTACAAACCAAATAATTACAACGATGAACAGGAATCGAATCCTATGGGAATGCAAGCCCAAATATTGTCCATATAAAATTTACAACTCATTACATTAAACAAAAAATAGAGTTGAACCCTGAGGGTTTCGTTTGCATCCAAACTACAGCCATGCTATACATACAGAGTATGCATACAACCTTAAGTTAAATCAACACTATAAAAAAAAATAACAACCAAATACTTTGTTACAACAAGGTCGTAAGGCCTTAGCTACAACACCCATGCTACAGCACGGCCTCGGCCAAGATTATTCTTAATTACAAAGTCCATTAACTTTAAACCTACAGCAACCATGATATCGCGGTTTTCCAACCCATGGTTTTCCACATTCCACTACGCATAAGAATCAGTATCAATAAATAAAACCCTATACTAATCTATCGCAACACTATGGGAAATGTTCATGTCACTTACAGCATGGCCTTCAATCATGCTGTCAAGTATTACAGTAAAAATCTAAATAACATCGTTATACACAAAACATCTGGGAAGGAGAATTGCCACATACAAACCCACCATAGCAAACAAATAAACGCGGTATAAATTTGTCATATGCACAACATAGAATAATAACCATGGAAATTATGTAAAAATAGTTTATATCTATTTACACATTGGTTATCAAGTATATTACACAATCGCCATTAAAAAACCGAGAACAAGGCTTACACAGGCATGCTAATGGGCTATGGCACCATTGAAAGAAATGGTGCAACCCATGGCTCAAAATCCCTAAAAGCCAAAATAATAATTTACATAAACTTATACAGAGAGCCCGAAGGGCTTAAATATTAGTTTCATTGCTTAAAAGCATTAATAGTTATAAAACCCAAGTCTTTTCATCAGAAGCCCAAAGGAGAAATCGAAAACCCGACTGCATAAACCCCCAACCAAGAAACAAGTCGAAACATAGCTTTTCCCAAAGGGCTGAGAGGTGGAAAGAATAAGCTTGTATAGCAGGCTTACAGTGGCCACTTTAGTTTAGTTTTGACCTGGCAACGAAGCTCTAAACTAGCCCCTCCTCACCTTCCCTGTCACCTGCAAACATAGCAATACGGCAAGGTTGAGAAGTATGTAATGAAGAAGCCATGAAACAAACATATAATCCAGAATCAAAGCCAAAACACACCTTACATTCATCATTCTGAGCATTTCCCTCTGCACAACACAGATCCAAGACCTCATACCTCAACAAACCCAAACGAAATGCCAAGTTCATTTTGAGCCAAGCCCTAAGCTTGGGAATGCAATGAAAACCAAGGAGCATTAATGGCACCAGTTGGTGACCATTATCGAAATACCAAACCCCCTCTTCTATAGTTAATTTTCGTTGCACGATCCTGTATTGTCACTTCCATGCAGAAGCTTAAACCCTGCTAACATTATATCATTCCACCATATGTTATATTTCGCCACCGCCAACAACTTAACACAGGCCATATATTATTACAAGGTTTCGTGTACCACATAAACCATGTATAGTATGAGCTAACCCAAAGTCATAGCATAAGACTTGTATCGCCTAGCTCTTAGGTTGGAGCATGTGGCATGTTCTCTAAGCTTAATACTAGAAACCATAGCATATGGGATATGCCATGGTAAGTATCCTGGCTTTAATAAAACTCCAAGTTTAACCTGTCAATAAAAGAAACGAGAAATATGTTAATACATATATTAAAACATAAATGGTAAGAACATAAAAATACAATAAATGATATATATATCATTTAGATAAACCATCTAGGTTAAATAATTAATAAAAATAGAGTTTACCGTGCTAACAAGTTGAGTCGGTAAAGGATATTATTAAGCAATAGTTGGTATGATAATAACCATTTTTGTTTCACACTCTTCAAATCTTCATTGCTAAGTGTAATCTGCATATAAGATGAAATAGGTTCCTTAGTTCAAAGAACTAAGTAATCCTACATACAAGTAAAGACCTTTACCTCTAAAACCGTCATGGGAGAATGAGTCCCGCCACTCCACCAACTTCGTTTCCACAAACAAAGTTAAGTTAGGACCTTATAAATAACAAGTACGACTATGAAGAAAGGATGAAGCATTTAAATCCAGTAAATGACACGTATGCGATAGATGTATAAAAATAAGACTAAGCAGTAAACAACAGTACAACATTATGAGTAAAATACATTAATAATAAATGACTGAAAGGAAATGACAGAACGTAAGAACAACTTACGAGTAAATAGTGGTACATGAAGTGTACAATATAGTTCCGCAAGTCAATAATGTTCCGTCTCGGTATTTTTTACTAGCCTATAATTTTTTTTATTTTTTTTTTGGGGGGGGGGACATTGCAAGTGGTATCAGAGCCCGGTTTCAATACTAAGAGACCTATGGGTGCACCAAGCACTTACTGCCAGGAAAATAAAGTATGATATTCAATTTGTTACTAAAAGGAAATTTTTCTGTTATTTAAATTTTTTGAAATTTCAGGAAACTTTTACTGAACAGTTCAATTTATGAACACTGAGGAAGATAATAGCCGGCAAGGAAGAATGAACACCTCCACCCTAAAAGGAGAACTAGTGGTGGAGCTGAATTCTGATATTTTGAAGACTATATATAGTCTCCAAGCATAATTGCAAAGTATCAAAGAAGACAATATGAATGAAAGAAAAGAACATCAAGCTATAAATGAAGCAGTACTAAGAAATATGACAAGAGGAAGCCCGCAGGGTAAACCTACCTAGTCCATAAATAGTTCCAAAATAGAACCATACCATAAACGGGCCAACAGTCCAAGAGAAGGAGAAAAAGAGGAACGCACCCCTGAAGCACCGAAATGAGATCATCGTAGTCCTTCCAGTATGACTCTCTTTCTCCCCGAAGAAAAAAAGAAAAGAAACAATGACAGTATTCAAGGAGAGTTTCGAAAAATAAGAACCCCGACCTATGAAGGTGAAATAAACACTAGGGAAAAGGCTCAAGATTGGTTGTTGGGCATGACTAAGTATTTCCAGGTTCATAACTATTCAAGTGAGATGAAGGGTCAGCTTTCCATCTATAACTTAAATGGTAAGGAAACAAGATGGTGGAGGGATTTAAAACACAACAAGAAAGATGAGTTGTGGGAAATATGATGGAATACTTTCCGAAAACTTTTCCAAGAAAAATATATGTCGGAAACATTCTTTGACCAAAAACTGAAAGAGTTACATGAACTACGCATGGAATCCATGACCATGGATGCGTTTATTAACATATGTATAGATCTATTGCATTATGTACCATACATCAAAGAAGAAAAGGTAAAGATCCTGTAGTTCCTAGGATGTCTTCCTCCCAGTTTTTGGGACATGATTGAATTCGACATGCCTAAGACTTTGGATACCACGCTGCACAAAGCTAGGCTCTATTATGATCATGGACAGCTATGGTAGGAGAAAATGAACCAAAACTGAGACAAGTTTAAGAACTTCTCTGATAACCACAAACCTGGGTCCAACCCACAACCATACAGAAGGAAGAATAATAGCTTTCAAGCAAATAAGAACTTTAATAAATATGGTACAAGGACTTATGCACCAGCTACTAATGTTAACAAACTAGTAGCAAGTCGAGCCAATGCTACCCCGCTACATATCAAGTTCTAGAAATGCAACGTGCCTCATTATGCCTAATATTGTCAGAACAAGATCGGTGGGGTCTTGCACAACTTATAAGAAGAGCCAACTATTGAGGACATAGTTAGAACACCGTGGATCTATGCAACATTGGATTGCCTACAGGAAGATCATCAAGCTACAATGGTTGAGATAGAAGGTAATATCTTGAACACTTCTATTTCAATACTTATCAATCCCGGTGCTTGCCAAAGCTATGTTTCACCTAAAATTGTTGATATATCCAAACTAGGAAAAGTAAAACATGATAAACCTTGGCTCGTTTAGTTAGCCACCGGTACAAAATGGAAGGTTTCGGAAATTGTTAAAGAATGTGAGGTAAACCTAAATGGTTTTCCTACGAAAGTAAACCTAAACATCCTACCTTTAGGATCGTACGATGTAATTATCGAGATGGACCGGATGGAAAAGCCCCATGTCATGCTTGATTTTTTGCACAAGTATGTCTTGTGTACTGATAGCCTAGGGAACAAAGTGAAGGTTCAGGGCATTAGAAAGAAATTTTATGCAAGACAAATATCTTCCTTATAAGCGAAGAAATGTGTTAGGAAAGGATGCAAGTTTTTTGCAGTAAACATTCGAGACATAGAGTCTAACAGGGAACAATGCATAGAATACTTCCCCATTCTTGAATAATTCAAATATGCGTTTTCCGAGGAAATCCTCGGATTACCTCTGAAACAAGACCTAGACTTTTTCATCGAATTGACCCCCATATCAGTTCTTGCTTCCAAAGACCCTTACCACATGAGTGCACCTGAGTTGGTCGAACTTAAAATATAGTTGCAGGAGTCGATAGAGAAAGGGTATATCTGACCCAGTGTGTCTCCTTGGGGGGCACCAATATTGTTCGTAAAGAAGAAGGACAATACGATGCAAATGTGCATCAATTACCATCAGTTGAACAAAATGACTATCAAGAACCATTACCCACTCCCCAGGATCGATGAATTGTTCGATCAGGTGGGAGGAACCAAAATATTTTCAAAGATTGACCTACTATTTAGTACCATTAGGTACGGATTCATGATGAGGATATTCACAAAACCGCCTTTCGTACAAGATATTGGCACTATGAGTTTGTAGTGATGTTGTTCGGGTTTACCAATGCACCCGCGAAATTTATGTGTATTATGAACTACATATTTAGTAGGTATCTGGATAAGTTCATATTGGTCTTTATAGACGACATACTGGGTTATTCGAAGAATAAAGAAGAGCACGAAGAACACCTTCGCGTAGTACTACAAGAATTGAGAGAACACCAGCTTTACGCTAAGTTTAGTAAATGTGATTTTTACAAACCATAGATACAGTATCTAGGTCACATTATCTCTGAGATAGGGATATTTGTCGACCCATAAAACATTAAATCCATAAAGTATTGGCCTACCCCTACTAGTTTCACGGACATTACGTCCTTTTTGGGATTAGTCGGATATTATCAAAATTTCATTGAGAACTTCTCGAGAATCGCTTGCCCCATGACCGCTTTGTAGAAGAAAGCAAGTAAGTTCTTATAGACCACTAAGTGTGAAGAAAGTTTTCAAAAGCTTAAGAATATTTTGATAACTGCGTCGGTGTTACAAATTGCGGATACCGATGGGGATTTAGTTATTTGCATGGATGCAACAGGGAAGAACTTGGAAGAGTCCTCTTCCAGAATGATCATGCGATCTGTTGTGAATCGCAGAAGTTAAAGAGCATGAGCAAAATTACCCTACGCATGATCTTGAATTAGCTTCCATCATCCATGCTTTGAGGATGTGGATGCACCACCTCATGGGAAGGAAGTTCCTTATGAAGACAGACAATATGAGTCTGAAGTATTTATTTGAACAACCAGATTTGAATCCGAGGAAAGCCAGATGGTTGGATTTCCTCAGTGAATACCATTTCAAGCTAAAGCACATTAAGGGAAAAGAGAATAAGGTTGCCGATGCTTTGAGTTGATGAACTCATATTATTTATGAGGTGACCTTGAGTCAAACCGATGCAGATTTGCATGAAAGGATTAGAGCGGCCAACGGAGTTGACCCCTTCTATGTGGAAGTCCTCAAGAAATTCCAAGAGCACAGGTTGTTTCAACAACAAAAGGAATACAAGGTAGACGAATCCATACTGCTATGGTCCAAGGATCACTTGTATGTTTCAGAAGGAGGGGACCTTCGGTCCAACATCGTCATCGAATTTCATTGAGCACCCTACTCGGGGCACCTAGGGTATCAAAAGATGATATCCACTATCAAGAGACACTTTTTATGGCCTATGTTAAAGCCCGATATTGCAATGTTTATTGTGAAATATCAGTCAGGAATTCTAGCTAGTCAAAGCTGAGGATCAGCATCCTGTAGGATTGTTGCAGTTGTTTCCCATTCCAGAATGGAAGTGGGAGGTCATTAGTATGGATTTCAACATTGGTTTACTGAAAAGTAAGAGGAAAAATGATTCTATTTTTGTGGTCATCGACAATTTGTCGAAGGCAGCACACTTCATTCCTATGGAGTCGACTTACAAAGCCGTGAATATTGATGATATCTTCTTGAAAGATATATTTAGATTCCATGGGATATCCAAAGCGATTATCTCAGATCAAGATATTAAGTTTACATGAAACTTTTGGAGATATTTATTCTCCTGATAGGAGACACAGTTGAAATTTAGCACTACATATCGCCCACAGACAGATGGGAAAACAGAAAGAGTAAACCAAATTGTTGAGGACATGCTTTGAATGTACGTTATGAACAAACCCACAAAGTGGGAGGATTACCTGCACCCTACTGATTTTTCATATAACAATGGTTATTATACTTCCGCCAAGATGGGCCCCTTTGAGGTACTCTATGGACGAAAGTGTAGAGCACCAGTTACTTGGGATAGCCCAATGGATAGGATCATGTTAGGGCTTGATTTGTTGATAGATTGGGAACAGTTGGTTACCAAGGTCATGGTGAACCTTAAAGAAGCACAAGACCACCAAAAATGTTATGTGGACCAAAAAAGAAAAAGGTAAGGACTTCCAAATAGGCGATCATGTATACTTGAAATTAAAATCCAAACGAAGCTCATTGAGCTTGAGTAGCAGCGGTAAGTTAGCACCTAGATTTTGAGGACCTTTTGAAATACTTGCCAAGAAAGGGCTAGTGGCATATGAACTAGTGTTACCTGTGGATGTAAGAGCCCATAATGTTTTCCATGCATCTTTGTTAAAGAAATATGTTTATGATACTAAACATGTTGTTGGTTGTTCCCTATTATAAGTGGAACCGGAAGGGGAGTTTTCCCCTGAGCCTACTCATATACTGGACAAGAGAGAGGTGTAGCTTCAAAAGCACACCGCGGTCCAATTAAAAGTGTAGTGGAAGCACTTTGGGGTTGATGAGGCTACCTGCGAGAATGAGGCCACCATGAGGAAGGCTTACCTCTCCATTTTTCATGATGTCATTTCGAGTCCCTAGAACACCGGGAACGGTGTTGTTCTAAGCGGGGAGGGAAGTAATATCCTGAATTTTGGACAGAACACTTATAGGCATGTGTCTATTGTTATTGTTGATTTCACCACTCCAGGTGAATCAGACTTTGTATGGCCTTCCCCTATCCCGCTGCAGACTCATTAGACCCCATGGACCATTTTTTGTCCTTTGATGTTTCCTTAATCATCCCTAAAAACATGTGAAAAATGATACATGTGACTTTTAAATATATAATCGCGTACATACACGAGTTTGACCACTAAAACCGCGTACATCGGGATGTGTACAAAATCCAAATCCTTTTGGAGTTTTCCTTGACATGGATCCGACTCATTTGACTCCTGGCCTTCCATATGCCTTGAGATCGTTCGGATTCGACCTTTCATTACCCCTTTGAAAAACTATATAATGAACCCCTTGGTACATTGAAGGCATAAGAGAGAATTGAGAGCAAAGAAACTATAGTCCATTGTTGCCAGAACTTATGCTTGAGTCTGCATCCCTCTATCCCTTGGAGCACTAGTGTGTTCTTCCCAAGCTTTTCTTTTTCTTCTAAGCTTTCTATCAAGAGATGAAGGATTGAGGTGGTGGAGGCCCAAGTGGGGGATTCAGTTTCTCCAGTTCACAGACGTGCCATCAGAGGTTGTATCCTATAATATATGATTTATATTAATAGAAATATATTTTCCTGTCCAATACTGTGTGTTTGAATGAATATTTTATCCATGGGATTATGTCAAATGCTTATACATTATTGATTATATATGCTAGAATAGATCTAACACCATGATATATAGAATGCTTGTATTGTTTACTTGTTGTTGAGGAAGTAATTTATCAATTCAAGCTGAAGATTGGAAAGCTCAATGGGGATCTACTTCAACCGTCTGGAATAAGGTACGAGGTCTGATCCTTTAGTGTTAGACATTTAGTTTCTAGAGTCAAGCTGTCTATCGTGGTACCCCAACCCATAGGAATTTCTCTCCATAACAGAATTGGCAACTCCGCTAGGGATGTTCCTTGTTTTTATTTGGGGGTTTGCGGGCACAATGGGCTTGATATTATTGACTTGCTCTTTGTTTCTCCTTGTTTCTATGTTGCATTTTATAGTATGTTCATCCATTGACACTCCCCTTTATTTTTTTGACCCTTAGCCTTCTTTTTACCACTGCCTTCTCTGTATACGCAGGTTTTTGGCCAAAATCCATGTATACACACAGGTTTTTGGCCAAAAGTCATGTATATACGCAGTTGTTCTTTAAACAATCGCGTACATCTTCCCTTTTGGTGACTTTGATGTTGAAAGAAGTTGTTGGGTGGGTTGGGAGTGTGGTTGGGTCTTCCTTGGGTTTGATGTTATCTGTTGGATGCTTCTTTTGCAACCAGAGACCGCTTTTTCATTGATTTTTCTTTGAAAATAGTTTTAGTCATTTATCCTTTTTTGTTTTGCCATTAGTGCATTACTCTTTTTGTCTTGGTGTCTTGCTGGGCTTGTATTTTATACTTGCTGTAGAGCCTGAGAGTTTTAGATGACTTTAATTGCATTTTTCATTCTTTTATATTGAAAAATACAAGGTAGTTGCATTTTTTGCATATGGATTTGAGGAGGTACTTGCATTGGATTTCATGGATGAGAGTTGTATTTAGGATTTCATATAGGAAGGATTGCATTGGCATTCAGAAAGGAATATATATTTATGCATCTCATGTAGTGGCATACCCTATTTTTCATTTGACAAAGATTGCACTTAGCATTGTTTGTTATGGTGTGCATATTTATTTCACTGCTGAGTCATAATTTCATTAGTTGCACGGCCATTTCCCTTTGAGTAAGTACAGCCAACTAAAATCAACACTTAATTAAAATGAACTACACTCTTTTCTTTTATAGGGTGCACCAACAAGATTAGGTTTTAGGGTCTTGGAATAGTTCATTGAGAGTCAATTCTCCAAGACCACTAAACAACAACATGTATGTGTCTGTCCAGGTGAGAGTGTGAAATTCCTTGGTATAATTGGTGTTTCTCAGGATCCTCCTCTCAAAACGCAG
>LPNX010087000.1:0-111672 GCA_001517045.1 Pseudotsuga menziesii | reverse complement strand
GATTGGGATGACCCCTAGTCATAACTGAGTAGCACCGAAGATATTTCCAGGATTGTATTCGTATCTGGGGGCTCTTTCAAGAGTTTCGGGCTTTGCTACCCTGCCCGTACGGTGAATTCGGACTGCAACTGTCCACTTGAGCATTGATTATATTGAGGTGACCTTAGTTGCCTTACCTAGGATATCGACGGGGTACTTTGCATGGGTTATTCTGTGGTTGTCCTGGCCAGGTAGAGGTCAGACAGCACAGCCGCTTTATGCATTGAAGTTGAGGGCCGCTATAATTGGTTACATACCTCTGCTTGTAGTGTATGGGAGTTTCGAGCCTCTCCTAGGAGAGACATACCTGCTACATTTGGGAGCTCACATATCCTCCCCTTGGTTTGCTTGTATTTTGGCTATAGATTTTCTTAGGAGTATGCTCTTTGTGCACTAGTTGGCCTTTGGGATCGTGGTTACTTGAGTATATTTATGCTCTCTTGAGTTTGGGTCCTTTTATTTTTGGCATGCTTAGTATCTTATCACCTGTCCTTGGTCCTAGTACGGACCCTGGTGTTATAGTTGGGGGCATCACAGCCCCTTACCGTGCTCATATATTTGGGAATGGTCATATTCCATCCTCTACTCCATTTGTGGGAGATTTTTATTCCCTTCACTTGGTATTTACACCAGTGGTCACCCTCACGGGGGTGGTAGTTGGTTCGTGAATGTTGGGTCTACACCTTACTTTTCTTTTTATGTCCCATCGTCCACCGCGTTGTTTCCTTTGGGTGCAGTTGCCATGATCATTCCTCCCTATATCCTATAGTTTGGATTCTTTATTGACTATTTTAGGTTGTTTTGGACTAATATGGTTGTCATGTAGGGTCGAGTTTTTGTACAGTCTCTCTGAGGTTTTGACCTGTTCATGCCTATCACAGGTATCATATCTAAACTGGCATATAGGTTAGGTTTCATCACTCTTTTCATTTTGCATGACCTTATGACCATCTCATCATGACCTTAGGTACGAACCCACTCTATTATGTCACGAAACCTTCTTACTGCTTTAGAAGTGGTATGATATGAGTGGTAGAGCTTTACCTTACATGGATACCCTAGTTAGCGCCCTATTTGCATTTGGTGCCCATGCTGACCTCTTCTCCTTTAGGGTGTGGGAGTCCGTTGTATAGTACTGCCATGACATTTTGCAAGAGCCTCATACTCCTGTTGATCTTTTGCTGGCCTATTTCCCTCAAGACTCCCTCATGTCAAGTTGTGAATGCATTATCATGAGCTTTTCTTGCCTTATTGAGCTTTATGCCGGCTCCCCTAACATTGTGTTTCAGCCATATAGCCCGTGTTTGTCTCATGTCTAGCCATGCGGAGACATTTTTTATATTCTTCACAGCTTGATTTCCTTTTTACCAGGAGGGAATTTTCCCCCGAGTGTCGATATCCTGCACATGTATCCTTGCATTGAGCATAGGTATGTTCCACTGCTTAGAACTAGTTTGTTTTCCCTTATGACATTCGTCTTCTCCTGGTCTGTAACTATAAAGCTATTTTATTCTTTTTTCAAGCTTTTTAAATAACTGAAAAAGTCCAAAAAAACAATTAAAAAACCAAAAAGTTGGACAAGGAAAGATGTTATATGTGGCAACTGTCGAGTCACGTCGCCTTTGAACAGAACACTATATATCACATCCATTGGTTAGGCTATACTTTGACTTTAGGAGCTGTACTCATTTATCTGAGTTTATCTCCACCGACTGGTTAAGCTTCCAGTCCCTATGGAGCCTCTGTTGATACCTCCTGTGTCACAGAGATGTCCCAGTTTGTATATCGAGTCTATGCTGCCTTCATTAAGTCACCATACATCGTTATGCTCTTGTTTGAGGGAAGTTGAAGCCTGAGTCGACCATTCCTCAGTTATCTTGACTTTGCAGGTCGGCCATTCCTGGTATAGTTACTGGTTCATGCACCTTATGATCGAGTCCTTCCACATTATACAGCTTTGCTGAGTACCTCATGTTGGATGATGGGGGATGCCTTAATTCCCTCCTTCCAGCGGATTTCATCCCATCGACTTCAGATCATTTATTATGGGATTGGAATCTAGAGTCATTTTGAGTGCCTTGAGACTTGCAGTCATCAGTGGCAGGTTCTCTTTCCATCGACATTTTTTGGGAATACATCAATGTCCCCTGATCGATGGATCCTCTCAAGTGTTTGACCTCAACACATTTATTCACACTTTTTAGTAATTGCAGTCTAGTACCTTGATTCCCATTTTCATTATCGGTGTGTCATCTCGCGTCTGTTAATGGTATATTAATGACCGGTAATAAGACGATGCACTACTATGTTCGACCTCAACACCTCTATTCGCATAGTAGGACATGTACTCATAGCAGGTTTGTGTAGAAGACCTTCCAGATTGGTGGCATCTCTTATATGCTACATCCTTAATCGTGCCAGTGTTCATGAGATTTCAGCTCTCGTGACTTGATTCCAGTATATGTCAGATATTTCTAGCCACTATGGAGATCTTGATCTGTTATATCTTCAGCCATTATGGAGATCATGGTCCTCCGTATATCTTCATCATGGAGATTTTGATCTATGTATATTATACATGGCTATGACCACATATGTGATATCATGTATCATGCCTATTCATGGCCATTGTACTCTTATGTATCCGGGATTTCTATATGTATTTGCAGTACATGCAGAGTTGTATTATTGTACTATGCTGATTGGGTGGCTAGTCTTCCATTTGGGATCCTTCATCACTCCATTTCTGGGATGGACTTATAATGTCTTTTGGCCATTGTATGACATCTCTGACCTCACACATTAGGGGGCATCTGTTATAGCTGATTTCACCACTCCATGTGAATCACACTTTGTATGGCCCTCCCTTGTCCCACTGTAGACTCCTTAGACCCCATGGACCATTTTTTGTTTTTTGATGTGTCCTTTATCATCCCTAAAAACATGTGAAAAATGATACACATGACTTTTAAACATATAATGGCGTACATACGCAGTTTTGACAACTAAAACCGCGTACATCAGGATGTGTACAAAATCCAAATCCTTTTGGAGTTTTCCTTGACATGGATCTGACTCATTTGACTCATGGCCTTCCATATGCCTTGAGATCGCTCCGATTTGACCTTTCATTACCCCTTTGAAAAACTATATAAGGAACCCCTTGGTACATTGAAGGCATACGAGAGAATTGAGAGAAAAGAAACTATAGTCCATTGTTGCCAGAACTTATGCTTGAGTCTGCATCCCTTTGTCCCTTGGAGCACTAGTGTGTTCTTCCCAAGCTTTCCTTTTGCTTGTAAGCTTGCTATCAAGAGATGGAGGATTGAGGTGGCGGAGGCCCAAGTGGGGGATTCAGTTTCTTCGGTTCGTAGACGTGCCGTTAGAGGTCGTATCCTATAATTTCTAATTTATATTAATAGAAATATCTTTTCCTGTCCAATAATGTGTGTTTGAATGAATATTTTATCCATGGGATTATGTCAAATGCTTGTACATTATTGATTATATATGCTAGAATAGATCTAACACCATGGTATATAGAATGCTTGTATTGCCTACTTGTTGTTGAGAAAGTAATCTATCAATTCAAGCTGAAGATTGGAAAGCTCAACGGGGATCTACTTCAACCATCCGGAATAAGGTATGAGGTCTGATCCTTTAGTGTTAGACATTTCATTTCTATTGCATATTGGAAGGGATTGAACTCTGGAGTCAAGCTGTCTGTTGTGGTACCCCAAGCCATAGGAATTTCTCTTTGTAACAGAAATAGCACCTAGATTTTGAGGACCTTTTGAAATACTGGCCAAGAAAGGGCCAATGGCATATGAACTAATGGTACCCGTGGATGTAAGAGCGCATAATGTTTTCCATGCATCTTTGTTAAAGAAATATGTTTATGATACTAAACATGTTGTTGATTGGTCCCTATTACAGGTGGAATCGGAAGGGAAGTTTTCCCCTAAGCCTACTCATATACTAGACAAGAGAGAGGTGTAGCTTCAAAAGCACACCGCGGTCCAATTAAAAGTGCAGTGGAAGCACTTTGGGGTTGATGAGGCTACTTGTGAGAATGAGGCCACCATGAGAAAATCTTACCCCTCCTTTTTTCATGATGTTATTTCAAGTCCCTAGAACACCGGGAACGGTGTTGTTCTAAGCGGGGAGGGAAGTAATATCCTGAACTTTGGACATAACACTTATAGGCATGTGTCTATTGATTATGATGATTATACTGATGTTTTATTTTTATATTGGGTCGAATACCCCACTGCATTTGAACATGGTGATTTGTTTTATATATTGTGCATAAGCCAATTATTGATGATATATATATATATGCTTGTTTGTGGTGGGAGTGGACCCTAAAGCACATTATTTATGAGATGTTTCGTGTTGAGCAAGAAGCTTTGGAGCACATGAGTACTTACTTTTGTGTTGAGTGAGAAGCTCTGGAACAGATGAAAATATAATTGGAAGTGTTGGCAATAATCCTTGGAGCTTTCCATGTTGATGTTGAGCATAAGATCTAGAGCATCGGATCCTTGGCCATTGTATCCCCAGGTGTATCATACAAGTACATCCTAGAATTAGTGTTGAGCGAGGAGATATGGAATTGCCCTGAATTGTAACTCCATGTTAAAACATTGAGTATGAGCTCTGGTAGGTGCTAGGGTTTACTGAAAAGAATTTAATAACTTCCAAGTGAAAACAACTCGAGAAAAATATTGATCTCATCATACTTATTTAAAAGTGGTTAAATGAAATTTTGAATTTTTGTATTCTCATCAAAGTACTAAAGAGATACGACGTTATACGAGGGAAATCCATCATGGAAGGATCTTTAGAGTTTCCTATCCTAGTAGACCTAAACCATCTACCTACTTGACCTTAATGAAGAAGTGTCATTAAGTCTAGGGATCATGGTATATGATGCCCAAAAGACATTGTTAACAAAATGTTATATTATTATGTACTTTATACATGGTATGTATAAAGAATTAAATATATTAATAATATAAATAAATGAAAGAAATAAGAAGAATCTCCATCAATTATTATTTATCATTAAAAGATAATAAACAGTCCAAAACCTAAAAAGCCTAACGAGGAACTAGAAGAAAGTTCATAATTTAAAATATTAATAATTACCGAAAGTAATTGAAAAGGGTTAAATCAAGAAACCAAGGTGTCTTGATTTAACTGTCCCTTTGACAGAAAAGTCTGTCTATAAAGACTCATGCCAAGGAAAGGCTTAGGGTTTTGATCTATAATTAGAGGAGTCATTTTTATTCCTGTTTGCTCTCAAGTAATTCTTGGAGAACATTTTCCTGGAAGGAAAAAGGAGAACTAATCGAGATCTGATACACCAGATAGGAAACCCTACCTTAGGAGCTCTAAGTTACTTGCATGTTGGATTCCAGCTCAATGGGGTCTGGATTAAAACCAAGAATGGTTGCAGGTCATGGTTGGGTGAAACGGGGTAGTTCCCAAGTGATTTGGTCATAAAAACAGAGGTCATATCTGTCTTAAATTGTTAATTCTGGTTATTTAAAAGTGTGTAGATTCATCCATTAAAGGAGATTCAGAAAATTAAGGGTATGAGTTCTTAGTATGTCAAGTTCATTTCTAGCATAAATGTTGGCTACTTTATGAAAAGTTTCATATTATATTTCTAACCTTATAAATGATTGTTCTGTGTATATCTTCTAGTGTTTACATTTATTAAATTCTAACCCTAGGCTGCAAATGATACCTCATGCTGTATTCACCTAGGTTTGTTCAAATTAAGTTAATTTCTGTATTTATCTTCATTATTGAAACTAGGTTTAACGAAAACTAGGTTTTGTTTCATATTACTTATACTTGTACTTGTAACATTGCTTACTCTACTGACATATTCCATTTGTCAGTAGAGACATGTTATAGATTAAAATATATTAATGTTAGAAACAATATTTAAATAAATAATATACCAACTAGATAACCTAAGGTACTATCTATAACTGAACTATTATATATATAATAGTACATATAAGGACATCATCCATAAACAAAGATGAAACCTATCTAATAACTATTCTACTTTTAAATCCAAGATAAATAATCCATTAAATACCTTTCAATGTCTGTCTCATTAAATACAAACTAAATAGAAAATCATTCCATTAAATAACAACATTATAATTAAATGAACAAGAATGTCATGACCATCCTTTGGTCTAAGATTAACATCTTTGTTCATATCTAAATACACAACCCTAGTGTTAAAAGAAATGATGTAACAATTACATGCGCAAGTATTCCACAGGTCCCATCTAATAAAGCTCATAAACTTTATATATAAACTGACCAAATATTTAAAAAAAATAAAGGAACTTTGTGATTATAAATAGAGATCACGACTTTGACCCATGTGGGTTCACATTTCAAGTCGCAGGCCTACATCAATTAACCATATCATATATGCTTAAACATTAAACAAATACATAACTCAAAAAACATTCCAATTAATGAATTAAAACACCATAAACACACACAGGAATCGTTCCATGTACAAACCACATCAAAATCATATTACAAACCAAATAATTACAACGATGAACAGGAATCGAATCCTGTGGGCATGCAAGCCCAAATCTCACCCATATCAAATTTACAACTCATTACATTAAACCCCAAATATATTTGAACCATAAGGGTTTTTTTGGCATCCAAACTGTGGTCACTCTATCCATATAGAGTATGCATACGACCTTAAGTGAAATCAACACTATAAAAAAAAATAACAACCCAATACTTCGCTACAGCAAGGTCATAAGTCCTTAGCTACATCACCCATGTTACAGCACAGCCTCGGCCAAGATTATTCTTATATACACATTTTATCAACTTTAAACCTACAACAACCATGATATCATGAATTTCCAACCCATGGTTTTCCACACTCCACTACACATAAGAATTAGTATCAATAAATAAAACCCTATACTAATCTATCGCAGAACTATGGGAAAGGATCATGTCACTTAAAACATGGATTTCACTCATGTTTTCAATTATTACAGTAAAAACCTAAATAACATCATTATACAAAGAACATCTAGACAACAGAATTTCCACATACAACCCCACCATAACAAACAAATAAACACAATATAAAGTCGTCATATGCACAACATAGAATAATAACAAAGGTAATTATATTAAAATAGTTTATATCTATTTCCATAGTGGTTATAAAGTATGTTACACAATCACCATTAAAAAATAGAGAACGAAGCTTACATAGGTGTGCCAATGGGCTTTGGCACCATTGCAAGCAATGGTGCAACCCATGGCTCAAAAGCCCCAAAACTCAAAATAATAATTTACATAAACTTATACAAAGAGCCTGAAGGGCTTTAAGATTTTTTCATGGCTTAAAAGCATTAAGATTTATAAAACCCAACTCTTTTCATCACAAGACCGAAGGAGAAATCGAAAACCCCATAGCATAAACCCCCAACCAAGCAACAAGTCGAAACGTAGCTCTGCCCAAAGGGATGAGAGGTGGCAAGAATAAGCTTGTATAGTAGGCTTACCGTGGCCACTTTAGTTCAGTTTTGAACTGGAAACGAATATCTAAGCTAGACCCTCTTCACCTTCCCTGTCACCTGCAAACATAGAAATACAACAAGGTTGAGAACTATGTAATGAAGAAGCCGCGAACCAAACGTATAATGCAGAATCATAGCCAAAAGGCAGATTACCTTTGTCATTCTGGGAGTTTCCCTCTTTGCAGCACAAAGACAAAACCTCATATCTCAACAAACCCAAATGAAATGCCAAGTTCATTGTGAGCCAATCCCTAAGCTTGGGGCTTCCACGAAAACCAAGGAGCATTAATGGAACCAGCTAGTGACAATTATCGAAATGCCAAACCCCCTCTTCCATAGTTAAATTTCATTGCAATATCATATATTGTCACTTTCCATGCAAAAGATTAAACCGTGTTAACATATGGTTCCACCATATGTTATATTTCTCCACCCCCAAAAGCTTAACACATGCCATATATTATTACAAGGTTTCGTGTAACACATAAACCATGTACAATATGCGCTAATAAAAAGTCATAGCATAAGACTTGTATCACCTAGATCTTAGGTTGGAACATGTGGGATGTTCTCTAAGCTTAATAATTTAAAACCATGGCATATGGGATATGCCATGGTAAGTATCCTAGCTTTAATAAAACTCCAAGTTTAACCTGTCAATAAAAGAAACGAGAAATATGTTAATGCATATATTAAAACATAAATGGAAAGAACATAAAAATACAATAAATGATATATATATCATTTAGATAAACCAGATAGGTTTAATAATTAATAAAAATAGAGTTTACTGTGCTAACAAGCTGAGTTGGTAAATGATCTTCTTAAGAAATAGTTGGTATGATAATAACAATTTCTGTTTAGCACTCTTTAAATCTCCGTCGCTACAGTGTAATATGCATATAAGATGAAATAAGTGCCTTAGCTCAAAGAACTAAGTAAGCCCGCAAACAAGTAAACACCTTTACCTCTCAAACCTTCATGGGAGAATGAGTTCCGACACTCTGCCCACTTCATTTCCTGAAACAAAGTTAAGTTAGGACCTTATAAATAACAAGTACGACTATGAAGAAAGGGTGAAGCCTTTCAATCCAGTAAATGACACATACACGACATATGTATAAACATAAGACTAAGCAGTAAACAACAGTGTGACATTGTGCGTAAAATACATTAATAATAAATGGCTGAAAGTAAATGACTAAATGTAAAGACATATTATGAGTAAACAGTGGCACATGAAGTGTATGATATAGTTCTGCAAGTCAATAATGTTCTATCAAGGTAGTTTTTACTAGCCTATAATTTTTTTTTCGATTTTTGGGGACATTACATTTGTGATGGATGCATTCTGTGCAACTTCTCCTTTCTCAACCTTAAATTGGAATTGGGACAAGAATTGTACCCTTGTACACATATATTGTTCTGATATGTGGGAGGACAATTTCATTCCTTGATTCTACTAGATTTGCAATTGTTTCTTGGGTCAATGTATTACAAAATTTTCAAGGTTGACGCTCCGCCATTTTCCGAAAGAGCCAAGGCATTAATCTTAGTACATGGTGATTGGTATGTAGGAGAATATTTCTCCTATATGATTATTTGGGGTAGCAATACTGTGCTTTTTCTACCCATAATAGTTCCTGATCGTATGGTGCTACTTGAATTTTCCTTTCAGACTATTATCGATGGGGTTTTTCCCAAATTAATAAAACAAAAGAAAAAGGCGTGGACCAAATTTCCTTTGTCTCTAGACTCTATTGTACTTCATAATTCTCCCAATTTATCCATGTTGGGTAAATAAATTATTGTTATGCATCTAGGAGAGGTACCCAAGAGGATGCATGACCCAAAGTCTTATCTGGCAAACCTCTTTGCACATGTGTGTACTAGCTCTCACAATGTTCATCAAAATGACCCTGATGATTCTATGTTTAGAGAAGCTATGCATTTTTAACAGGAAATGAGAAATATCAAGGATTCAAAGTTTAAGTATCAGCTCTATAAATACCAAAAGGAAACCAAGGATCGCATCTTGATTATAGGGAAAATAAATTGAAGATAGAGAAAGACTTTGAGAAGCAAAACACATAGAAGGAAGAAAATGAGAAAGAATAAATCTCTATTGTTTCTCAAGCTACTCAGCCTAAGGACAAAGTTAAAGGTGTCCTTGAAGGTCCTTCAAGCCCTCAGCCTGCCTCGATGGAAGAAACCATACAAAAGGGAGCAGAGTTGAAGAATAATTTTGAGAGAATCAGTTCTCAATTGCAAACTCAGATAGAAATGGCTGAGTCATAGCCTAACAAAAAAAGTCCCAATTGATTTCTAAATAGGTTCAATCATAGGATGTGCATAGAGAAGAATATATGGTCCCCCTGCTGCAAATTGATCAAAGAGAATAAGCACTAGTGAAAGTACCTCCTATTCAACAGGTAAACATACACCTTTGGATGATATTCAAATTCATAATATAGAGAATGATCTAGAACAAGAGGAAGGTACTTCTACTTGTCCTGTTAGTGTTTTAAACTCCCTAATATCATCTATTCCTATCCTTGAGCATTTTGATACCCTGTTGGATTCATCATTTTCCCAGCAGTGTTTTTCTGAAATAATTTTTTCATCAATTTTGAAAGCTACCAATGATATTAGCACAAAATTGGTTGACTCACCCATTCATACTTATTCTCATTCCCATTCACCACCTTACCCTATCCCAACATCCCCACTTTCTCATCTTGCTCGAATAAACATTGCTACCATCTCTACAACTCTTTACTCTAAGGTTGACACACTTACACCTAATTTTTCCTCAACCCTTACAGTTTCTTATTTGACCTCTCCTATGAAAATCCCGCCCCTCAATACAAAAATCCCTCTTTCCCAGATAGAAACTGACCCCCTAGTTACTACTCAGCATCAAGTCATTCAGGGATAATTTTAGGGGCGAATTTTAGTCCAATGGGCTATTTTTCCATGTTTTTCTCCAAAAAAAGATTCACCATTTTGCATTTTTTGAAGCCCTGTTTCGCTCAATTGTGATGGGGTAAAAATTTTTCACCCTAAAAATTGCCAAATTATTATATAAATGATATAAAATCCTTGGAAATTAAAATATCTTTTGAAAAATATCGCCAATCATTTTATAGTTGGTGTTTTAAGAATTGGTTATATTCGCCAACATTTATACACTTCTAATTAAGTATGGTTCCTTAAAATCATCCCTGAAGTCATTTCACCCCATGAAGGAATATCAAATTTTGGAGAAGATATTGTGGTATGTATGGGAAAATACTACCGGAGTAAGAAGGAAAAAGTTGTGATGAAAAGAGGAGATAAGAGTACAAGGGAGGTATCAACCAAATAGATTCCTTCCCCCAGTCAGATTATATGGAAATTAGACACCCCTGATAGAAAGCAAGGGGCATTAGAGACAACAACTTCTATAGGAGCTTTTGCACGGGCTAATTATGACTTTGTTTCACAACTGAGTGTGGCCCTTAGTGATAAGGAACAAGAAATGTAAAAGTATAAATTGGATTTGGAAGTAGCTGAGCACAAAAATGAACACGAGTTTAAGGAGATGAAACAAGAATATGCAAACAAAATCAAGCAATTGCAGAAGAAGACAGAACATCTCAAACATTAGCTTAACAATGCAGATGTTCTCAATCAACGACAAGCAGAAAAAATAGTCATCCTTGAGAAACAAGTCAAGGATGTTCAAATAGCATCAAAAGCCTCTTCTTTTCCAAGTTTGACAGCAGAGGAGTTCAAGAACGTGCTCTGCAAGGTATATCAAGAATTCGATCAGTTCATGGTCAATCAATATACGTGTTTTGATGAGATACAGGCTTTATATCATTCGTTTAGGAAGCATTCTGAAAATTTGGAAACCCACCATGATCAAAGACAAGCAGCATATAAGGCTTTTGTACAGGTAATAGATTGGCAAATGCATATTTCAGATAGACTAGATGATATGCCAATTTTGGAAAAGTTGCAAGAAAAAAAGACTAAGGTTACAATTGAGACATGGGACAATATTTGTGACTCAGTGGAAGCTATAATTAGAGAAGGACAAATGGCTTGCGAATGTAGGTGGACAAATTCTAAGTTTTTTCTTGGTTACTTGGACTTGCCTCTGCTAGATTCTATTGCTCAAGTTCCTTCACCGAAACTCCACCTAGAATAGGTTGAATGATATTTCAATGTAGACAAGGAGTAGATCCAACAGATAAATCAGCTCACCATGCAGGAGATTGAGAGATGGATTGAGAAGCCTTATGCTTTGATGTCTCTGATACAGGCGTACTTGAAACAGTGGAAGAAAGTTAAGAAGAGGGATATTACCTCACAAACCTGTAAATCAGAAATCAACCTGAGAAATTCCCATTTCAAAGAGATTGATGATCTCATAAACCTACATGCCAAGTGGCTTTTCGTCCTTGGAAATCCTTGAAACTATTTGATTTTGTAATACCATGTCTTGGGAATTTTATTTTCTTGGAAAATTTGTAATATTATTTAAAGAGAGGAATTTGTATTTGAGAGCTACATAGAAGAAAGGACTACAAAGATTATAACAGGAAATTTTGTGGTTTTAGCACTTTGTAAATTTTTGCAGATTAATAATATTACAGTTATTTCATATTACGATTGTTGGTTCTTCATTGAATGTTTTTCATGAATTTAAGTGTACCTTCTATTTTATCTGGCTTACTGATTATTGGTGGTTTACTATAAATGTATTATTTCATGTACTAATTTTTCTTTACTGAATTGACATGTGGAATGTGTATCCAGTAAATGTTTTTATTTGATATACATGATCATTAATACTGCTTGTAATTGGTTATGGATATTTAATATTAATTTGTTAATTGATATGGTTTCTTGGACTTATTGTGTATCTATAATGCTTTGGATATTGTTCTTTTCAATTTTATTTGTTAATTTGGGCTAAAGTAAGTTGAAAGAAGTGATCTCGATTTGCATGTTTGGACATTAAATGATTGTTTTCTTTTAAATGTTATATCCTGCAATAGTTCTATCTTGAAATCATTACTCATCGTGTTTAAGTGTCCTTAACCACTTAGTTAGGAATCAGTTATTTTTCAAGGAAGTACAAAAAAATTCTAAGGCAAAGTAACTTCTGATTTCCAAAGTGCAAGGTCAGAAAGCGGAAGTCGGAAGTGCAGAGAAGGATAATATTGAAAGTTATGTTTTCTGGAATTGTTTCCGCCTCGATCATAACAAGAAAGTTTATGGTTTTAGCACTTTGTAAATTCTTCCAGATTAATAAAATTAGAGTCATTTCATATTATGTTTCATGGTTCTTCATTGAATGTTTTTAATGAATTTCAATGAATCTTCTAATTTATGTGGCTTACTGATTATTCGTAGTTTACTATAAATGTGTTATTTCATGTATTGATTTTTCTATACTTAACTGACATATGGAATGTGTATCTAGTAAATGTTTTTATTTTATATTCATGATTATTAACATTGCTTGTAATTGGTTATGGATATGTAATATTGGTTTGTTAATTAATATGGTTTCTTGGACTTATTGTGTATCTATAACACTTTGTATACTATTATTTGCAATTTTATTTGTTAAGTTGGTCTAAAGTAAGTTGAAATAAGTGATATTGATTTGCATGTTATATCCTGCAATAGTCCTATCTTGTCATCATTACCCATCGTGTTTAAGGTTCCTTAAACAGTTAGTTAGGAATCGGTTCTTTTTCAAGGAAGTACATAAAAATTCTAAGGCAAAGTAAGTTTCGATTTCTGAAATCTGAGGTTAGAAAGTGGGATTCGGAAGTGTAGAGAAGGGTAAGATCGAAAGTTAAGTTTTCTGAATCCTGAGTTCCGACTTCTGAGTTCGGAAGGAAAAAGGAGGAAAAGTGGAAGGCAGAAGGAAGAAGGAAGAATTGTGGAAAGCGGAAGGTGGAACACTGAGATCCAGCAAACAAATTAAAAGGCCAAAAGAAAATGGCAAAACTGATCTGGGTCCTAGATCTAGTATGCATGGATGGATAAGGTCGAGGTGGAAAAATAGAATACGAGAGTTAGAACTCCCAAAATTTCATCATTTCCGATTTGCAGGTTCCAAACTTCGAAACACGGACATTCAACCCAAAATAATGTGAGACTTCTGCTTTCCACAGTGCGTAACACAGAAATTGGAAAATACAAATTTGTAATAAAAAAAACTTTTCCAACCTCCGCTTTCCACACAACGGAATGCAGATATTAGTAAATTTGTTGTCTCATATTTAATATTTATTATTTCCCCATTTCCTCTTTCCATACTGTGGAAATGTGGAAATAAAAATTTTTATTTTTAGTTTGGCAATTTTTGTTTGAATCTGATTTCTGTTTGCCGCAGTGGGGAAAATAGGATGTAGAACTTCAATATGTTTTTGGTCTACATAAATTTCTTTATGACTTCCATAATTTTTTTGTATCAAATCGTACAAAAAACTAGATACTCTAAGAGCTTTATTTAATTGGAAAATGAGTTTTCTCAATTTCATGGAGTTTTGTTTGTATTTTTACTACTATTCTTGTTAGATGTTTAGAAATAGTAATCTCTCCACTCATTAGATTTCAAGTTTTCATAATGATGTCAATTTTTTATTTTTATTATTATATGTTTGGTACACTTCAAAGGACATTATATCTTATTGATTCTAACAACCATTATTATGTCTAGAACTATATATAGTATAAAGAGTGGTGTCCTACACTCAATTAAACAAATTTAAACACAGTTCTTTAAAAAAGTCTTAAACTTATTTTTTGAATTGTGAAAGTTGGATGGATGAGATCGAGGTGAAAAAATAGAATGCGAAAGTTATAAGGTCCAAAACTTCGTAATTTCTGATTTGCACATTTTGACGTTCGGAAGACAAACATTCGACCCAAAATCATGTGCGACTTCTGCTTTCCAGAGTGCGGAACAAGGAAATCAGAAATTACAAGTTTGTAATAAAACATTTTTTTTCCACCTCCTCTTTTTGCACAATGTAATGCAGAAATTGAAAAAAATGTTGTCTTAGAATTAATATTTATTATTTCCCCATTTCCACTTTTCGTAATGCGGAAAGCGAAAATCAGAATTCTGATTTTTATTTTGGCAATTTTTGTTTGAATCCAATTTTTCTTTTTTGCAGTGCGGAAAATGGGATCCAAAAGTTCGATATGTTCTTGGTCTAAATAAATTTCTTTCCGACTTCCGTAATTTTTTTTGTATCAAATTGTATAAAAAAATAGATACTCTTAGAACTTTATTTAATTGGAAAATGAGTTTTCCCAGTTTCATGGAGTTTTTTATTTTTATTTTTACTACTATTCTTGTTAGACATTTAGAAATAGTAGTCTCCCCAGCGATTACATTTCAAGTTTTCATAATGATGTCCATTTTTTATTTTTATTATTATGTGCTTGATACGCTTGGAAGGAGATTATATCTTACTGAGTCTAACCACCCTTATTATATCTAGAACTATATATAGTATAACAAGTCATGTCTACACTCAATTGAACAAATTTAAGAACTTTGTCGATCGATATGTTACCAACTTTCAAGTTCTGAAGGAGAAAACCGGAAGGAGACAGGAAGAAGGAAGAATTGTGGAAAGCGAAAGGCAGAACATTGACAAATTGGGAACAAATTAAAAGGCCAAAAGAAAGTTGCCAAACTGATCTCGGCCGTAGATCTAGTATGCATTGACAGATGAGATTGAGGTAGAAAAATAGAATGCGGGCGTTAGAAGATCCAAAATTTTGTCATTTCTGATTTGCAGGTTCCGAACTCCGGAAGACAGACATTCGATCCAAAATCATGTGAGACTTCCGCTTTCTGCAGTGCAGAACACCAAAATCGAAATTCCAAATTCATAATATTTTTTTTTACCTCTACTTTCTACACAATGGAATGTGGAAATCGAAAAATTTGTTGTCTCATATTTAATATTTATTATTTCCTGATTTCCGCTTTCCGTAGTGCGGAATGTGGAAATCGGAATTTGTATTTTTATTTTGGTAATTTTTGTTTGAATCCAATTTCCATTTTCCGCAGTGTAGAAAACGGGATGCGAAACTTTGATATGTTTTTGGTCTAAATAAATTTCTTTACGAATTCCGTATTTTTTTTGTATCAAATCATATAAAAAAATAGATACTGTGAGAACTTTATGGAAATGGAAAATGAGTTTTCCGAGTTTCATGGAGTTTTGTTTGTATTTTTACTACTATTTTTGTTAGACATTTAGAAATAGTAGTCTCCCCACTCATTAGATTTTGATTTTTCATAATGATGTGAATTTTTTATTTTTATTATTATGTGTTTGATACACTTGGAAGGAGATTATATCTTACTGATTCTAACCACCTTTATCATATCCATAACTATATACAGTATAAAGAGTGGTGTCCTAAACTAAATTAAACAAGTTTAAACACAGTTCTTTAAAAAAGTATTAAACTTATTTATGGACATCATGAAAATTTGTAAATTGTTTAGGCCAAACATTTTTAAATGAAAAATTACAACTATAAAAAATTTAAAAAAATTACCGACTTCCCCAATTATAATCCATTCATTCACATCAATTGGCATATTGGCACATTTCCTAGTGGAAAAGTATGTAATGTATTAGAGAAAGATGTTAACACAAACTTTAGGACCGAATCCTGTAATCCAGAGACATACTAGATTCTTCATCATCATAGACAAGCTTAAAACTATCGATTGATGGTATATAAGCCTCATGATTTGGTATTTTAGTTTTTAAATTCATATGGATATAAATGATGTGAGGATTTATAGTTATCTGAATTTGAACGAATTGGAAGCAGTGGAACATGACAAACTACAAATTCAATTGTCATTGTTTGAAAAGTCAATCAATAAATATAAGACAAAAAACATTAAAACTCTTTCTACTTCCATCAATAGCCAAAAAATAGGCATTTACAGAAAAAACCAAGCCCTCCCATTTCTAGGAAAACAGGCTTGCAGATCAGGTTGACAGTCTCCCTCAAAAGGAAACAAGACTGAACTAGAATGACTAGGAGTTATTCATAAGTCTCAGAAAATATTCTTCCATGAAAACATAAAAAGTAACCATTAACAGTAGTAGTTTTTAAAACAAATAAAGATTAACACAAAGACTGAAATAATAACATGGTCAATCAAAAAAAAATTCATGAGGCTCGAGCTTCATTCTCAGTCTCCTAGAAAACTCATCTTGATTGTCCAAAATCTTGTGCAGAATAAGCATGATTTTGTCCCACTGAAGAATATTTTCGCCACGGTGCTCGTCTTTTTCCACTAAATTTTTTCCTAGGATAAAATTTTGCAACCATTGCAGCTCCAGGTATTTATGATACAGAGAGATCCTTCCTCTGGAAGTGCTAGGTTCTGGAAGTAAATTCTTAAATTCATATTTTATCTCCTCAGGTCGCAATCAAACTCCTTCCAACTATGCCTCTCTCTCCGCATTCTTGATGTTGGATTGCACTCGGATTGCATTGACTCAGGAATGTCCCGTTTATAATGTTTTCTCTTTTCCACAATCATTTTCTGGAAATGGAGGGGAGGACTCATAGGCTTTGGCCTACCATTCCTTGGAGGGGAAGAAACAAAGTGGGAGTTCTTACGGCGAGGCATGATAACAAGTGAGACAACTATTAGCAAGAGCCGAGAAAAAAAAAGGTTAATTAAGAAGCTGATCACTAATGCTATAAATAAATAGCATAAACATAACATTTTCATTATATGAACTTTTTAATATTATTGACGTGTGACTAGTTCTTTAGAGTTTGGAATATGAAGGAAGAGCAATTTCAAATTTTGTTATTTCATCTCTTATTTCAACCTTGCTTGTATTATGAAAATATTGATGATTTAAGCAGTATTTTTTTTAGCTTGTCCAACATTCTCATTATGTATAAAGCACTACTGTCTAATTTTTTTACAATGAAAAATGAGTTCCTTCATATTCAAATAAGAATCAAAGAGAACTCTGTTAATACATTAATGTTTTGATTTTCAGCAAACTATGGAAACTATGAGTTGAAAAAAATGGATCCGCGCATTCGAGACTATGGAAAGCGGAATGTGGATTGCGGAAGCACTACACAAGCTATACTTACATAGACGTTTTATTATATTTTCTTAATACTATTTTTATAGTCTATTTTAAAGACTTTTTAAACTTGTTTTTTAAGTTGAATCAACTTCGTTTTCTAAAAAAAAAAATTGTTATGAAAAATATGAATAATATAAAAATTACATAATTGCAAATTTCAAAAGTTTTCTAGTGTTAAATCTGCCAAATTTTCCAAATTGTAAATTTCAAAAGTTTTATATTGTTGAAAATTTAAATTCGTTGAATTATCATGGACAATTTTTTTTATATTTTACCTAAAAACGTATCAAGGTTTCGCATTCTGTACTTCAGAAAGCAAAAAACGAAAGAATAAATTTTTGCGAAGAAAAACATCAAAGTTCCTATTTCCTCATTCCACAGTGTGGAAACCGGAAGTTGGAAAAGGAAAAAATAAAAAAAGGGACAAAAATTTATCCAGTAAGTTTGGAGGTCGGGAGGTCAAAAGTAAAAAAGCGAAAATATAGCTGAAAGTTGTAAGGAAAGTGGGATTTCTGATCACGTTTTCTAGAAAATGGAAGTCGAAATTCCAAAATAAAAAATCAGAAAACTGAACAAGAAAATGGGTGTTCTATGCATTTCCACATTTTTGAGGTCGGAAGGCAAAAGTAGGAAAGTCAGAATTTCCAAAGCGAAAAAGTGAAGGCAGAAGTCAAGAATAGATTTCCCCAATGAGTTGAAAAAATTGTTGTGTGCATTCCACACTATGGAAAGCGGAATGTGGAATGCAAAATGTGGAAGTGCTACTGAAGCTCTACCTACATAGACCACTTATTATACTTTCTTAATACTGTTTTTATAATTTATTTTAAATACTTGTTTAAGTTTTTCTTTTAGTTGAATCAAATTCATTTTCTTAAAAAAATTTAAATAAATTATTATGCAAAAAAAATGAATAATATAAAAATTACATAATTGTGAATCAGTCTAAAGTTTTATATTGTTGAACATTTAAATCCAACAAATTTTCCTAAATGTAAACTTCAAAGGTTTTATATTCTTGAAACTTTAAATTCATCAAATTATCGTCAATTTTTTTTATATTTGACCTAAAAATGTATCGAAGTTATGCATTCCGCATTCCGCAAGTCGGAAAAATGAAAAAAAATAAAAAAAGCGACAAAGACTTTTTCGTCTTCCGTATTCCACACGGCGGAAAGAGGAAGTTGGAAAGCACATAAAGTTAATTGTGAACATGTAACTTCCTATTTCCACATTCTGCACAGCGGATTCCGAAAGTCAGCAAGAAAGAAATGAAAAATATGGAATCCGCATAGGCAGAAGGAGGAAGTCGGGATTAGATTATCCCGATGAGTTGAAAAAAACAGATCCGTGCATTCCTCATTGTGGAAAGTAGAATACAGAAGTGCTACAGAAGGTATACATACATATACCTCTCATCATACTTTCTTAATACTGCATTTATAATTTATTTTAAAGAATTATTTAAGTTGTTTTTTTAGTTGAATCAACTTCGTTTTCTTAAAAAAATTAAATAAATTATTATGAAAAAAAATTAATAATATAAAAATTACATAATTGTAAATTTCAAAATTTTTAAATTACTGAACATTTAAATCCGCAGAATTTTCCTAAATGTAAATTTCAAAAGTTTGATATTGTCGAAAATTTAAATTCGTCAAATTATCTTGGACAAAGTTTCTTATATTTGACCTAAAAATGTATCAAAGTTTCGCATTCCGCATTCCGCAAGTCAGAAAAAAATGAAAAAAATAAAATAATGACAAAGACTTTTCCGGCTTCCACATTCCACATGACAGAAAGCGAAAGTCGGAGAGCATAGAAAGTTAATTGTGAACACGTAACTTCTAATTTTCACATTCCACACACCGAAAAGAGGAAGTCTGTAAGAAATAAATGAAAATACCGGATTGCAAAATTTGTCAAATTATCATGGACAAAGTTTCTTGTGTTTGACCTAGAAACATATAGAAGCTCTGCATTCCGCATTCTTTACTTCGGAAAGAGGAAAGCGGAAGAAGGAAATTTTGTGAAGAAAAACATCAAAGTTCCTATTTCTGCATTTTGCAGTGTGGAAACCAGAAGTCTAAAAAATGAAAAAAAAAAAGAGACAAAAACTTCTCGCGCAATGCAGAAGGAGAAAGCGCCCACTGTTATAGTGACCTTGCAGCTTTAGAATCGGTTCCTTACTTAAAACAAGTGCATGATAACAAATGATACATATCATTTTATTGACATAGCATGAGTATTACACCTTTCTGAGGCCACATAACCAATACAAGTCACAACCCTTTTGCAATAGAGCAGCAGTCATGGTCAATTAAAACACAGCAAGGGTGTTTCACCATCTCACTGAGCAACATTTTCATTTATCCAAAAAATGGATACCTATCATTTTATTGACATAGCATGAATATTACACCATCATGAAGCCACATAACCAATACAAGTCACAATCCTTTTGCAATAGAGTAGGATTCAAAGTGAATTAAAACAGAGCAAGGGTGTTTCACCATCTCATAAGCAGACTGAATGAATATTCAAAACATTTGAGTAGACTAAAGGAATACCGACAAATTCAACAAAGTGTGAAATCCTCTATTGGAAAATCTCCTGTGTAAATGAAGCGCAACCAAATCAATATAAGCAAAGGAAAATAGTAAGAAATAGTGGTTACCTGAGGGCCTGTTTATATTTGCAAAGAAAAGGTGGTGCAATAGAAAATACAGTAAATCGATTATTGTAACAAGATCTTGGAGATCGTCATAATGTGAGAAATGAAGATATAGGCCCATGTCTGAATCAAATGACAAGCTTTCTTTCATTAGTGGAGAAAGAATGCATTGATGATGCATTAATGTGTATGAAGCGACATGGGAAAAGTGTATTCCATCGATTGAAGAAGTAGTGAAATGAAACCATGACCAAATTGACCCCACTAACCCTGAGCATAAAGCCACAAAATCACTCGAGAAAACCTAAGCCTAAACCCACAAAAACTGTTGGACTGAAAATTTCGCAAAATCCTGGGCATAAAATCTTTGCAAGGGCTATTCCAAATTGAGATAAATGAACTGCAGTAAAGGACAGTGAAACCGTGTATAAAAATAATTGGGAGGCCCATTCGTTTAGTGAAATGATGCAAGCCACCTGTCAAAAAAAAAAATCTAAACAGTAAGTGGGAAAAAGGATCTGCAACTAGAAATCAATCCATCAAGTCCATTAATCCATTCTTGCTCAGCACCAGTCGCAACATAAAGGATACCTGCGGTCTATGGGATAGAAGTTCAAGAATCAATATTACAGAATCGGGGACCCAACTGAAGTGCACTAAAAAAACGAAAATTAATCAGCATATGTGCATGAAAAAAATATGTAAGGACAATCTATCCATCTTGCACAACAGTAGGTGTAACAGGCAGAAATTTATGGGAATGATTTTCTTTGAATGGACATGTTTGATAGGGAAACCAATACACAACACCTATCCAATATTCATTCTCTAATCCGTCATGACACATGTCCAAATGTTAATGGTCGGGGAGACGAGGAATATTTTGAAACTGCTTCTCGATTGTGAAACACCTTCAATGTAATTAACCATGCTACTAATCAACAATCGTACAGGTGTTTCTCGAATTATGTGGTTTTTAATATTGATTTGAAATCCGTGCGAGCCCTATATATTTCCAGGTGATAATTACATATGAGGATATCTTCAATTTTCTATAACATGTGATGTGTTGAACATGATCTTATCTTTCCAATGAGCGGGATGTAACAGGTATTTGTGAGGTCAATTCAGTACTTTATTTAAGCATATATTCATTTAAATGGTTTTACTGGTAGCGATATTTAAAAGTCTATAGATGTATCTAAACTTTGGGGTTTTGTAGACATAGTATGGTGGTATTGAAGGGAGATTTTCTATGAAATAGTTTATCTCATAGAAATATTTGCAATGTCCATGAAATCATATCAGCTGTTATAATAATCTTTGTCTAAAGATAATTTTTGGGTTGGGGATGGAGATAATGGTGGCACTTTTAAATGTTAAATATTAGAATCTAAGCATAAAGAGGATAGAAACATAATGGGAAGATTGATTGAATGGGAAATGAGATTGACTTCTCAATATTAATCAAATGTATTTATATGATTACATAACAAGAAACCCATTGGTAAATACAATGGGTCAAAGAATACCATGGGTCACTAATTATACCTAATGTGACCAACTCAACTACTCACCTAACGAACTAATTAATGTAGTATTGATAGTGGTCCATTGAGATTACAATTATTAACACACCCCCTTAATCTCAAATAGGACAATACTTTCACCAGTATCAAGTCAAAAATATATACCTTGGTCTATATGGGATTCCTGGTGCTTTATGTCACTTTCAAAGTCATCTTCTTCTACAACCGACTCTTCACTAAATAATTCTTTTAGTATATTCCATGCATTTTTTGGAGTATCAGCTTCTACAATATAATGAAATAGTGAATAGTCTATACTATCTCATATGATACATAACACAAAAACTTGCCTTGTTTATTTTTGGAACTCCGTCAAAGCTCTAAATGAATCCAGATCTCTGGGATCTTCTTCAACTATAAAATGCCACATATATTGTAATTTCAATAAATTACTTACTTTGATTCCCCATACATCATACTCATATCCATGAAAGGTCTGCCATAAACCTTCTACTATTATGATATTTCTTACCTATTCAATATCTTCTGGTAGTGCTTCTGGTAGCTCCATCTACGATTTCTTTCTAGATTCCAATCTTTTTGTCTCGATCAAAACCTCCAATAAGATCGGATCTAGGTGTGTGAGTGATTTACACTTTCTGAAAAGGCTTACCCAAGACAATAAGGAATGGATCAAGCCATGGGATCTAATATCATGTTCAAGTTTAGAATCGAAGCAAAAATAGGACAGAAGCATAATGGGAAGATTGATTGTCTAGGAAATGGAATTTTGCTTCTCAATATTAATCAAATGTATTTATAGGATTACATAACAAAAAAAACATTGTTAAATACAATGGGTCACTAATTCTACCTAATCTGGCCAATTCAACTCCTCAACTAACTAACAAATTAATGCACTATTGATAATGGTCCATTGAGATTACAATTCTTAACACCAAAAACTACATACAATTGGAGTGTATATTAGATAAAAGTTGTTTATCGGAATTGCGAAAGTGCTTTGAAGGTTGAATCTGAAAACACTCCTACAGTATCTAAAAAATATAGGAATTTCATGGAAAGAAGAAGGGAAACTATAATAGAAAACATGATGGATCTTATTATAGATAGAGGATATCTGTGTATGCAATATTCTCAGGAAAACGGCTATGAGGAGACTTATGTTACCATGCAACCATAAACATAGACACTTACCGCAATGGACAAGCTCCGGTAGACTTGAAAACCTATGACAGACTGATCTTACAAACTTTTCACTCGACACACTTTCTTTACTTGTATCAACTTTTACTATGACAGGAATTACCCTTGCGACCAACTTCCTCTTCGACGAAACAAATTTTATTCAAACTTTATAAAAAGATATTTCCTAGTATTAAGACTTATAATATGAAGACCAATTTTCACTGACGATAACCCAAATATTAAAAAATACTTATGTCGAACACTCTATGGACAAAACTAGAAATTTTACACAATGAAATAATTATGGATTTTTTATGTCTTTCGTTAAAATGTATATGTAAACAACATTCACTCAGGTAAATATGGAGAATATGCATGCATAAATAAAAAATGAAATCAACCATAAATTTATGGATCTATATATGTTGGCGACATACCAAATAACTATTTCCACAAATACAAACTTGTAAATTTACAAGGATGTTTCACCTTTTACAAAGCTTCTTCTCTCAACAATTTCAAAAGACAAACAAAAGCTTGAGCTTTGAACTCTTCACAGGGTTTTCCCTTCTTCTTCTTTTTCTTCACACACTTACTATGTTCTTCTCTTCTCACTCTTTGTTTTTCATTCTTCATCTCATGTTCTTATAAAAAACTTCTATTGGATTCATTAAAGGCTGTAATAACTATCTACCAAGAAACTTAGCTTCATAAATTTAATTCAACGTGTTTATATATGAGAGATGAGAAATCTTCATTCTATTAGACTGTCTAACCGAAACTGACCTGCTACACACTCTGACAGAATCGAGTGATATGCTATGTGGATCAACGAGTAATTAATATTTTTACCACTCCCCCTTAATCATGAGGAGGTGGGGATATTAAAACAAAATATTACAAAAATGTTTCAGTGCTGAAACTTGCTTTGTTCATGATAGAATTCACTGAGAAGAACTTGTCATTCCTATGTAAGTTCACAGATGCTGGAACATATCCCTTTCCAATGGATTTATAAAAAATTCTACAAGCTAATCTTCAGACCTACAAAATTCTAAACATATCCCTTTATTGTTCACCAATTCTCTTATGAAATGATACCTTGTGTCGATGATATTGGTTCTCTTGTGGAACATGTGGTTCTTTGATAATGCAATGGTTGAATTGTTCTCACATAACATGGTTGTTGGTTCTTGTTGGTTATGCGATAGGTCTTTTAACATTCTTTTCATTCGAACAACTTGAAATGCAATGCTTGTAGCTGCGACATACTCTACTTCTGCTAGAGACAAAGTTACTATGGGCTCTTTCTTCAAATCCCATGGCACAACACCTTTAACAAAATGAAATGTGTACCCATATGTGCTCTTCCTATTATTTTTGCTTCCTCCATTGTCACTACCAGTGTATCCAATGAGTTTAAACTTTTATGAGGTTGAGTACATTATACCAAGGTCTTTTGTGCCACTTACCTACCTCAGAAATATTTTACCTGCTTTCCAATGAGATTATTTTGGTGACTCCATGAATATTGAGATCATACTTACTCCATACATGATGTCTAGTCATATCACAGTTAAATACATAAGGCTTCCAACCGTCTTTTTAAACAATGTAGTATCTACATTCGATCCATCATCATCCTTGCTCAATTTTAAATATGTCATTACTGGTGTTGTGGATGTCTTATAATTAGACATATTAAATATTTTTAAAATTGCACTTGCATACATTGACTGTGATATAACAATGACACTTTTAGACAACTCAAATTCAATGCTCAAAAAAAACTTCACAAGCCCCAAATCAGTCATTTCGAATTTGCTTTCCATGATTGTTCTAAATTCTTTTATTCCAAAATCACCAGTAAATATTAAATCATCTACATACAGGTGGACAATCAACATGTTATGTTTGTCATTAACTTTTGTGTACATTGTCGGTTCACTTTCACATCGTGAAATCTATTTTCGGTGAGATAGGAATCAATGCGATTGTACCAAGCTCTTGAAGCTTGCTTCAAACCATGTAATACATTTTTAAACCTGTATACTTTATGCTCTTGACCTAGAATTTCATAGCCTTGTGGTTGTTTCGCATATATATCCTCCTCGAGATATCCCTTCAAAAATGTTGATTTAACATCCATTTGATAAACAAAACATTTTTTGTGTGCAACAATGGCCAAAATTTTTCTGACTATGTCCATGTGTGCGACAGGTGCAAAATTTTCATTAAAATCTATGCCGGGTTGTTGTTTGAATCCACTTGCGGGCATTCTTTCTTTGTGCTTATGCACCTTCCCATCAACATCTTGCTTGGTCTTGTAAATTCATTTGATGTTGATTACATCTTTATATTTTGTACATCAACCAATTCCCATGTTTGATTCTTTTCAATGCATTCTATTTATTCATCCATGGCTTTCGCCCATACTTCTTCTTCGACAACTTCGTCAAATGTTAGCGGATCGTCTATTTGAGAAAATAATACAAAGGGAGAGAGAATGAATTTGGTGTACCAGCTTCATATATTTCACACAGACTTCTTGTCTTCATTGGATCTATCCATGTTGACCTCAGCAAACTTCTTGATGGAGTCTACTGTCCTCTTGGCATGCTTCTGATCTGCATAGCTTGACCTGCGACTTGTGTCAATGTTCCTTGTGGTAAAACATGTCACCGTGTCATGGGATTCGATGATGTTGCGACCATTTGACTTACATGTGGTATTTTAACCACTTCCTTTGTTGCCATCATGCTCAACATTAGACACAATATTGACATTATTCTCGACGGTTCAATCCCATGATTCATTCTCAACGAATTGAACATCACGAATGATGATCACTTTCCTTGTGATAGTATCATACAAATTTTATTCTTTTGTGCCTTTAGAGTAACCAACAAAAAGAAACTTTTTCCCTTCTTGTCTAATTTCTTTCACAAATCATCTATCACAAGAGCATATGCAACACAACAAAAATATTTTAAATGAGAAACACTATGATTCATACATGTGCATGCCTCTTGAGGAAATTTTTTATTCATGCTATTTGTTGGACACCGATTCATAATATATACAACAGTTGCTACTGATTCAACCCAATATTCATTTGGAAAATGCTTTCCTGTCATCATCTTGCACACCATTTCCATAATGGTTTTGTTCTTCCTTTCTGTGACAACATTCTGTTGAGGTGTATATCGCACAGTGAATTGTTTTTGTATGCCATGGGACTTGAAAAAATTTAATAAATCATTCAATACATATTCACCGCCTCTATCTATCCTTAGGATTTGATGTGGTGATCACTTTGGTTCTCCACGGGTGCCTTGAACATCTGAAAATAACTAAATGCATCATATTTATGTTTTAGAAAATATACCCATTTTTTTGTAGTATTCATCAATAAAAGTAAGAAAATAATTGCAGCCTCCCATGGATGATGTCTACATCGGGAAACAAATCTTAGAGTGCACGATCTCAAGTGGCATGCGTGCTCTGTATGACTTTCCGACCAGAAAGTTTCTCTATGTTGCTTGCCAAAAATGCAACCTTCACAAACTCTCTCTGGTTTTTTATCAATGGAAATCCTTTCACCATGTTCTTTGTATACAATAGATTCATCCCACCAAAATCCAGATGTCCAAATCTAAAATTCCGCCTTGAGCAATCATCCTGAACTTTTTTTTGAAATGTTTCTTGAATTTTAATGTTTCCATTTTCTTTCTTGTTGGAGTCTTTGTCTTCCTCTTTGCTTTCTTCCTTGAATGCAGCTCCTCTATTTTCCTTCTGTTTCATGTTTGGAACTATCCTCAATGAAAACAATTGATTGCTTGTCATTGGTACTTTTTATATTTCGTGGTTACTTTGACGTATCTCATTAATCACATAGTGATTGTCCTCCATGTAGACTCTATAACCTTTTTCCATTAGTATTCCAATACTCGTAAAATTGTTTTTTAGACCTTCGACATGATAAACATAAGGCATAAACCTACTATCTTCATGTTTGGTTAGAATACCAACAGTACCTTTTCCCAAAATAGTGACTTGGACATTATTTCCAAGTGTGACATCAGTTTAAACTAATTTATCTAGAATGGAAAATAAATTTAAATCACCAGTCATATGATTGTTGCATTCTAAATATAAATACCATATGTTGCATGGAATTTCTATGATGGTATTGCATTCAATTGGAGATACACATGCCATGAACATTTCTCTTGATGAAGTGCTAGTGTTAGTCGACTGGTTTTGGCTTTTCCTTCACTGGTCATACTGCTTCTTTCGGCATTCATATGCATAATGAGCAAATTTCTTACAATAATAACATTGAATTTTTTATTTATCGAACCTGTGACCACTTGGATGACTTGGGTTATGATTATGTCCTCTTAAGAAGTTCCTTCCTCTACCTATAGAATGGTTTCTGCCTCTGCCTCTTTCATGGTTTATGGATGACTATACTGCAAATGCACCTTCCAATGATGGATTTGATCTATTGATTTTGTGTTCATGATTGATTAGTGAATCTTGCAACTCATCAATGGTAAACACTGACATGTCTTTGTTTTCTTCCAAGGTCTCAACTAAGGATTCGAGGAAGACTTATAAGAAAACTTTAAACAACGCTTATGTCTTAGACTATATGTTTTATTTATGATACTTCAGTTGATTTATCAAACCAACAAATCTAGTGTGGAATGAGTCCACTAACTATGTGTCTTTCATTGAAAAAGATTCAAAATCTCTTCTTAGGATCTGCAACTTCAAAGTATTTACCTTATTTAAGCCTTGATATGCAGTCTCCAATGTGTCCCATGTCTGCTCAGTGGTAATTTTTGCTTCCACTCTCGGGAGTATTCTTTCATGCATGGATTGGTGTATCTAGAACAGATCCTTTTCATCTTTCTTCCTCTATCCCCCCAAGGCATCTTTCTCATCATGCATGACGTTGTTATATGCCACCTGATATGATGGTTCTATATAACCATTCTGAACTATCTCCCAAACATCTTGACCTTTGAACAAATCCTTCATTGTTAGAGACCAACACTCATAATTATTTCATGTAAAAATTGGAGTTTTTAAACATGACATGTGTGAACGAAAAGTGGAAGCCATTTTTAATTTTCCTAAGGAAATTACTTTTTCCATTTTAAGACAAGATTTCCTTCTTAAATCTGCTCTGAAACCATATCTCAGGAAAACGACTATGACGGTAGACTTAAGTTATTACATAGTCATAAAATTTTACCATGATAGACACTTACTACGATGGACAAGCTGCGACAGACTGATTTTACAAACTTTTAACTCAATACATTTTTACCTCGACATAATTTCTTTACTTCAACCAGCTGTTATTGCAACAGGAATTACCCCTGCTACCAAATTCCTCTTCGACGAAAAAACTTTTAGTCAAACTTTATAAAAAGATATTTCCTAGTCTTAAGAATTATAATATGAAAAACACTTTTCACCAATGGTAACTTGGGATAAATTATGAAACAACTATATTGCGACTCACTCACAATATCATATAACCAATAATTAAAGAAGAATTATGTCGAACACTCTGCATATAAAACTATAACGTTTACGCAGTGAGATAATTGTGGATTCTTTATGTCTTTCTCTAAATGGTAAATGTATATAACATTCACTCAGGTAAATATGGAGAAGATGCGCGTATAAATAAAACATGCATTTAACCATAAACTTGTGGATTTATATATGTTGGCAACATACCAAAGAACTATTACCACAAATACAAACTTGGAACTTTGCAAGGAGGTTTCATTTTTTACAGAGCTTCGACTCTCAACACTTTCAGAAAAAACACATAGGCTTGAGCTTCGAACTCTTCAAAGAATTTTCCTTCTTCTCCTTTTTCTTTGAAAAATTACTTTGTTCTTTTCACTCTTTGTTTTTAATTCTTCATCTCTTCTTCTTATAAAAAAACTTCTGCCTACTTACATTAAATACTGTAAAAACTATCTACCTAGAAACGTAGCTTCAAAAATTCAATTCGTCTAGTTTATATATGAGAGACATCAACTCTTCATTCCTATTAGACTGTCTGACAAAAACTGACCTGCTATAGACTCTAATAGAGTCGACTGGTATGTTATGTGGATCAACGAGTAATTAATATTTCCAGTAAATATGGCACAAGCTTGTATGTGTTATATTGGAGAGATGATCTTGAATGCATGGCAAATTTTGTCTGACTTTTAGAGACTATTTTTACATGAGACAATCAAATTAGGATCAAGGGGGGAAATTATATCCAGTTGTAAAACTGAAAAATGTACCCCATCCAAACCCTATAGAATATCACAGTGAAAAAGAAATCAAAATCCATGAGGATTGCAAATGTTCCATCAAGTTGTTAGAGAAGAATCATGGTATAATATCTAACAAATATACGCCGTGCTTGCAAAGAAGAAAATTTTTTATAATAGAAAACATGAAAAATATCATTATGGATACAAAGTATTTTAAGAAGCATGATAGCTCAACTAAGTATCAGTGATACTGGGATGATTCTCCCTGAGTCTCAGCAAGGTTCCTCCATGATATATAGACTGTCTTTATAGGAGACAAAGAACTAAAACCAACCCTGGAAGCTTACAAGTCTATGGAAAGATATTTTAAGGGAGATGGCCAACATTCCTTGAAAAATTATGAAGATGCTTATTATCTAATTGAGGTAAATCCCTATCCATGATGTTATAGTGTGATAAAGTCAGGTTTCACAATGCCTTAGTCAAAGGTAAGACCACCCACTTGTCTTAATTAATGTATAAAAGTCGATCTGTAATTTATCATGCTGTTGAATTTGTTGTCCAAAATTTGTAGGTAGGTGGTGTGGTTACGTGCAGCTATACACGTGTTCTTTTTAAAGGTAGAATATGAAGTTTTGTTCTGTGTCGTTCTAGCTTGACATGGTCTATGTCATGGATAAGTAAAATAATTTCTAACGTTTTACGTAGTTTCATATAGTCTCTAATATAGAATATTTAATGATTGTTCTCTCTGTTATTATAGTAAAAAAATTCATGTTTGATGTAAACCATCAATAATAATTTTTCATATTCATACATAATTTAGCTATGTAACCTCTATTAAATCATCCTATGTAGAATGAACCATTGTAAACTGTAACCATAGAAAACAATATAGACAAACACATCATAAGTGATATTAACCACATATGTAGATAGTAAACTCAAATATATGAACCATGTCTACCATAGATTACACTTATTAAAATCTAATCATAACCTAAGTTATATCAACAATATAGACACCATCACTATTACTAGTCCATGTTGAAATTTGTAACACCTACTTTATGATAGAAATAGTCAATCATCATTATTATAAGTCCATGTCAAAATTCGAAGAAAACAAAATTGGAGGCATGCAATAAGGACCCTATAGGAGAGGTGTGGGGCATACCAATGGTTGGATTGAGAATTGGATCAATGCTCGGCATTAATTGTTGCGTAGCAAGTTGCTTATTGTAGTCCAAAATTCGAATGATATTGGAAAACATTTTCTTTGCATGACATTGGAAGATTCTTTCTTTACACTGTGTCGTGTCAATGTAATGCCCGCTTGAGTCACTTTTAACTTAGTCACTTTTAACATCACATAGATCAAAATTCAATATAAATAGACATGATGTTGTATTTAGCATCCTCATGAACAGGGGTGTCATGTATGAATATTGACTAGTGTTAAACGTGCACTTATGCCCAATTATTAATATGGTTAGTTATTAAATATTATAATAATTAATTAATTAATAAAAAATATTAATGAAATTTATTGTAGTTAGTTGAATTATTATTAGTTCTTTCATTATTTTTCAAAATAGTTATCTTCATTTAAAAACAAATATTAAATTAATTAATTTTTTAACATTTATAAATTTAATAAAATGTATATAATTTAAAAGATAGCAAGGACATAACGAAATAAAAATTTAAGAAGTGGAATAAGCAACAAAGTTGCTTAGTACCTGTCTCCTAAGAAGAGATTGAAAATATATAGCAATAGGATAATTTTGCTATAAAAATATATGATAAAACAAATATAATTACAATTTAAAAGAAATTAAAACAAAAATGAATTAAAAAATGTCCATTTAAATACGATATAGGTTATTGCAATGTAGCATAAAACAAGCATATTCAAGCTTCCTTACATACTTCTAGTAATATTCTTGACTTATGTTATAAATAAACTAACATAAATAGGAAATGAGAAATAATAGCTTATAAGACTATAACTTAATTTCATTGTTGTGAGAATAGTTTATTTATATTTTATTATAAATTTATAATTTAAATTTAAAATAAATTTAATTATTTTAAATTGAAAAAAAAAAATTTTTTTTTTTCAATTTAAAATAATTAAATTTATTTTAAATTTAAATTATAAATTTATAATTTAAATTTAAAATAAATTTAATTATTTTAAATTGAAAAAAAAATATTTTTTAGTTAAATATTTTGAATAATGGATTTTCCAAGAATAATTTATAGATAGTTCAAAATAAACTATTGTTATCAAATAACATGCATATATCTACTTGTTGGGAAAAAAACATGAAACTTAACATAAAAAAAGACATTTTTAAAAGAAAAATATGCTATACATTGGAATTTGTCTTTCATCTGGTTTTAAATACTATTTTCTTAAGTCCATTGTGCCCAATTTCTAGCATTCTTAGCCTTGCATGATGAGATTGTAGTCTATTATGAAAACTTTACTATTCTTCATTATCTAATACATTTTAGTTTTTTATTTGATGATGATGATGATGATGGTTAACGTCCCCGAGACCAAAATTTGGTCTATCGGGCCTTAAAAAGGAAATTAATCATTTATCTAACTAAATATACATTTAAGTTATGATGGCAATTTGGATCTTTAATAAATACAAAATTGTATTATAAAATTTGGATAGTTTAAGAAAGAAATATAAATAAAATAATATTTTTTGATAATTTTTAATTATATTATAAATCTAGTTATCTAACATTCTATTTGCTATAAATATTGAAATGACAAATTTTATCTGGTTTTGATACTTTTCCATTTTCCAAATAAAAAAATTATATAAAAAATTATAAAATGACATATGTACCAAATGAATGTAAGTATATCATTTATATTTAATTAGTTTTGGATGTGTAAGTGAAATATACTAGTACTAGTGACATCCATATTTAATTTGATATAAGTGATCACATAAATGGAAAAATCTAAAAACCTAGTTTCTCTGGCTCATTAGTGTTTACTTTAGATTATTTTTTCAAAATAAGTTGAAATCTTAAAATAAAAAATCCTAAGTTAAAAATTGCTAAGATTAATCAGAACATCAAATTATGACATAAGTTTTGATAATAAATCTAACCGACAATCAATTACTGAACTAAGTGATTGTGAAAGGATGCGAAGTGTGATTGTCATGCCAGGGTTTCTGTAGATTTCTAACTTTTGACGCGCCATGAGATTCGCTTTGGAAATTTTATACTTATGGATCATCGGGTGGATGCTATCCGGTAAACAAAATGCCAAGTCAAAGCTTGATGAAATACATTATCCGCGGATTTTGGGATTGTCCTCATAAAGAAAATAGATGCTAAAAGAAGACCGAGAATCTGATCAACAATTCGATTAGTAGGTCGGAAGAATGTTCACAAAGAAACCCATAAGAAATCCAACTGCCGACCCATCTATTTACGAAATTAGTAGCTTAATATAGTAAAAATAACAAATTATTTAGAAAAAAATGTTCATAATGAATTTAAATCCAATAGCATCATTTAAATTTATGAACCAACATATTTAATATACACCTTATCTTCAGAGTTAACATTAATTAATTAATATTAAACTTTCAAATATTAATTAATTAACAATTTCTCAAATATGCAGGCGTTGTTAATATTAATTATTGCGCAGAGAGGCACTCTCCAGCCCAATATAGGGGAGATCCTAAATATAAAAATATTACATGTCGACCTAAGAATAAAATATCCTAGAAATTTATTTTATATTTAACAAGCCATCAACCATTTACAAATTGACCATGTTAATGACCATTTATTTGTAGTGTTAATGACACGTCAATTCTACAGCCCATGTAGTCATCATTTTAACATTTACCCATATTATTCCTTCGTGATCAATCATGTTCATAGCGAAGGTTTTAAACTCTAATTTAGAAACATTGTAATAAGATTTTGGAATGTATAAATTATTCAAAGTTTCTTCTCTACTTACTATAATTTGAAATTATTATTTTTTCTCCTCTAGAAAACTATTACAGTGGGTGATTTTTGTCCTTCCCATAAGTGTCCGACACCTGGTAAATTATATTATATATAACAAGTAAATTATATATAATAATATATGTATACATGCTCAATTATGTTGTTTGTTTTTTCAACTATAATTTACAAACAATGTAATAAGATTTGAGTTTCTTCCCTTCATATTATCCAAACCATTGAATATTTCTATTACAATTATCTATCTGAACTCGCTACTCTATGGCTTGTTGAAATTAGAAAAAATGTTTATATTTGTGATGTTCTGATGATGATATATTGCAAATGCATTTATTTTTTGCTGTTATGATGATGATATATTGCAAACATTAATGCAGACAATTTTGAAATTTTGGAAAGGATTTTGAGTGAGATATTGATGTAAGACCGTATATTATCCTTATGATGGCAAGTAGAGAAAATTCATAGAAAATTCATTTACTAAGATTTCTCTTCATTTAGAAATAACAAGTAGAGAAAATTCATTTAGTAAGATCTCTCTTCATTTAGAATAGAAATAACTGAGAGACGTAGAAATTGTATATATTTATTGCACCTAGAAATATCAAATATGGTGTTTTATTTCTTGTAATATATATATATATATATATATATATATATATATATATATATAAGCAACTGAAGCTAGTAAAATAGGAGAAACTTATATACATTACTTCTTAGAGTCTTGGCTTAGATAATGTTCAAGATCCCCTAATTTTTTCTTTTGTTCCAAAAATTCCTTGTCTTCCTGTACAACATTAGGCTTTGCTCCTCCCCAATCACATATGTGTCACATACTTCCTTAGCTCCATGAATATTCTTTGATACACTAACTGTAGCAAAGGACTCATATCTAAGATGATTTTGACCACAGAAAATCCCATCCAAAACTTTGTTGGGATGCTTTTCTTTGCGCATTTTAACATAAAATATCGCCATAATAGGTAGCTACATCAAACAAGAGTTAAAAGTCCATAAAAATAAAATGGAGAAAGTCGAAATGAAATAAAAAATGATAAAAAATAAAAAAAAAACTGGTCTCTGCTCTCACGAAACTAAATCAGTGTTTAAACAACATTACAGTCCTGTCCTCCTGGTCCCAGGTTCAAAAGTAAATTTCAAATTTTAAATAAAATAAAATAAAAAGCCTAACTGCTTATTTAGTTCATTCAAAAGAAATGTTGAGTTCCACGTAAGTGCTGAAACCCTATCTACATCTAGATGGTAGTTCCTCAAAATGGAAATCCAGATTTTTAGTTGGAAGGTCGATTCGGAGAGGTCCCCTCCAGAACCCTAACCTCCCTGCTTACCTGTGGTGCTAGTAGTTCTCCACTAGTGGAATCACTTTGGCATGAAGGAAAAAAACATTTCCCCTCACAAAATAGATAGGCCAAAAAAATGCAATACAAAAAGCCAATACTCCTAATGGTTCTCGCTATGTTCACATTAATTAACAAAACAAGTGCACCAATCTCTTTCTAAATGGTCTTTTTTCCAATCTCATCTTTGATTATGGGTACATTTTCATCACTCTCAACCTTTATTTTAGTCTCTCCTCCTCTAATCTAACTCTTGGATGTGATAAATCCCCCATAAAAAGAATTTGAACGTGATAAATCATCATATAAATAAAAGTTGAATCACTTGCGATTTCTTTGTATTATCATCATATAAACTATTTTTTCTTGTTTGATATAAAGCCACACCAACCTTTAACATGGATGAATAAATTATTAAAAATATAACTAACTTACCAACTTACTTGTATTTAACATTTTTCATTTAAAAATTCAAATTCAAAAATTATTAAATATTTTTATTAGATTTAATATTTTATAAATAAACATTAAATACCTTTTATTTACCTTCTTTTTTATTTATATATATTAATTTTTATTATTATATTATTTTAATAACATATTACTTACTAAACACAGTGAAACCATAAATATTGCAGATTAATATATTATTTTAAAGGTATGTTTCAACTTTTTATTATATCTATTATTTAAATTGAAAGGCTAAAAATATACGATTATAACATCATTTAGTTCGCTTGAGTATTAAAAAATCTTATAACTATAGGAATTGTGCAAATAATTCTTATAATGATAAGCATTCTGAAAATAGTACCCGCAATATTCTCATAGCCATATAAAGCATTCCGCAAATGAAAACCCAATCGAACAAAGTATGAAGGTTATGATCTCATATTTGAGAATTTATGCTATTGCCATCTTTTATTTAGCTGAAATATGTATATGGATGGGAGACATTATGGCCTTAATTTCTCATTCGTATGTATAAATACTAGAAGATATTTTAATAAAATTTTCAAACCGTGGTGCAATTAATTAAGGTTCTAAAGAGAACGTTGTTCGAATTGCATGGCATTCAAAGCTCCCACTTGCCTTTCAGAACTAGAAGTATTTTGCATCCACTAACATTTTAAGCAGTCTGTGGGCATAACGAGTTCTAATACTTTTGAGAGTGAAGCAAATAAAGTTGCTTCTACTGCTTGTGGATTTGAGTAGTTTCCTTAACATGTCTCATTAATGCAATGTAATATTAATCCCTCTACTTTTGTTGGGAAAATTTATGTTAAGCATCTTGACTATGACGAGGAAACGATATTGAATTTCCCCTTGGTAAAAACTCTCATAGAGATGGATGTGGAATTTATCCATTTGAACTCCAAGACAAGTGATCATCAGAGATCAACACAACCATAAGTTCTATTTCTTCTTTAGTGCCACTTGAGACAAGTGATCATCATAGATCAACACAGCCGTTTTGTTTCTTCTTTTGTGCCACCCGACCCAAGGGAGAATAGGTTATATTTAACTATTTATATTTCAAACCTTTATTCTTGAAAGGGGACAAAATTCAAGAGCATGCTAATCCCAACAACCAATACAGTATGCTCAAAAATTCATGGAGTAGTCTAACGAGTCAACGATTTCGCCCGGCGTTAGACTACTCCATCTACTGTCTACCCACGCCGTTAACTCCTCCCGGAGTCCGGAGTCCAGCAAATCCATCGAGGAATGGGTCCCTCCCGAATCTTCTTCTGAAAGCAATCGTTGTCCTCCTGCACACACCCTCTTCTAGTGGTCAACTGGTCTTCTACATGCGCAAACTGAGCTATTTGAACTGGAATTTCATGAGCTGAAACATGATCCCTCTCTTCATATGCATATTCAGACAAATATAGAATAAAATTGCAGTACTCTGGCAGAACGTGGTAAAAATTCTGCAAGATTTGCTCCTGTAATTCCTTTAGCTTGGATTGAAGATTGAACTTTCGATTTTCTGCACGACGATCCTGAATATTAGCCATCAAGTCTATGTAGCTCTGGTACTCTGGCAATGCAAAATGCTCTAAAACAGAAATGAATTTGTCATTGCTGATCCTAGTGAAATCAAGATCATAGTCTTTGCACGATTGTTCCAACTCAGACTTAAGTGCACTAACACTAAAATACTTTGTTGACTCTTTGTAATTAGCAGTGATAAAAGCACTGCAATGATATCCCTCAGCAAAGAACAGTGTATGTCTGGGTATCGCCAGACATTTAGGAGGTGGCCTAATACTGATCTATAACTCCTTATGTTTAGGTTGAAACAAAAGAAACCCTCACATCATTCTCAGAATTTTGAACATGGCTTATCTTGAGTCTTTGTGTTCGTCTTTGTCTATGAGAAGTGGAGATGAATGAAGCAGCCAGAGCTTCAAGAAGGTTATACTCTTCAATGCACACATAAATATCATCACACAGGTCCACTAAGTAACCTATAACCTATAAAATTGCAGGAAACCTCTTTCCTTGAAGGTACAATTCTATTGCAGAAACGCAAAATTCATATAGGTTCTATATTTTTCCCACTACTTTGTCTTGATATTCACTTGAAGGACATGACTTTGTCATGCTTAGCTTTTAAGTCATGACTAAAGCCTCTCTTTATCTCCCACTACTTTGTCTAGGTATTCACTTGAAGTACATGACTTTGTCATGCTTTGGGAGGCAGCCACAGCTTTTAAGTCATCTTTTTAGTCATGACTAAAACCTTTCTTTATCTCCCACTACTTTGTCTGGATATTCACTTGAAGGACATGACTTTGTCATGCTTTGGGAGGCAGCTACAATCTTGTATTCATGTGGCTGCCTACACCTTACTGCCTACACCGTAGCCATGTGGTTGGCTACACAGCTTGTAGACCACTATGGCAGCCACCCAAAAGTCCTAAAAACACAACCAAACAAAAAATAATAATAATTTATTTTTATTTTATTTTAAATATGGTTGAAACTATTGAATTTAGTACTCTAATTATGCTACTATGGTTGAACTATTGAATTTAGTACACTAATTATGTTATTATAGTTGAACTAATTATTCTAACTATGCTACTCTAATTATGCTACTATGGCTGAACTATTGAATTACCTACTCTCATTATTTTAATTATGCTACTATGGCGGAACTGAACTATTGAATTTAGTACCCTAATTATGCTCTGACTGAACTATTGAATTTCTTATTCTAATTATTCTAATTATGCTACTATGAATTTAGTATTCTAATTATTGTAAGTAGCTCTAATTTTTCTAATTATACTACTATATACTATGGCTAAACTATTGAATTCAGAACTCTAATTATGCTACTAGGGCTGAACTATTGAATTTAGTACTCTAATTATGTTCCTATTGAATTTAGTACTCTAATTATGTTTCTATGGCTGAACTATTGAATTTCGTAATTATTCTAATTATACTACTATGAATTTAGTATTCTAATTATTCTAAGCAGCTCTAATTATTCTAATTATGCTACTATGGCTGAACTATTGAATTTAGTACTCTGATGATGCTACTATGGCTATTGAATTTAGTTGTTATATTGAATTTAGTGCTCTAATGATGCTACTATGGCTATTGAATTTATTTGTTATTAAATTCAGTTGTGAAACTATTGAATTTAGCTGTTACTGAATTCAGTTGTGATTGAATTACTATTTACGGCTGAAACTTATTGAATTTAGTTGTTATATGCTACTATGAATTTAGTTGTTATATGCTACTATGGCTGAAACTATTGAATTTAGAATTTAGTTGTTATTGAAATCAGTTGTGTGGCTGAGACTATTGAATTTAGTTGTTATTGAATGGATTAACTAAATCGTTAGATTTTACTGAATTCAGTTCTGGGTATAAGCCGACATTTTTATTCCCAAGGTAAGTCCCATTATAAAGTAATTCATGGGTTTACGAATGGATCAACTAAAATGATAGAATTTACTGAATTCAGTTGTGAAACTATTGAATTTAGTTGTTATTGAATTCAGTTCTGGGTATAAGTCGATGTCCCATTATAAAGTAATTCATGGGTTTACGAGCAGCGGATTTATCACATTTTAAAGACGTCTGTCGGTTATTCCTCCAATATCTATCAAATGTGAAAGAGGGATCAAATCCTGATCCTGCCCCTACCTTGCCACTGCATTATGCATTATGGTGCATTGGTGCCCAATAGAACCAATGTTAATAAAATATTAATCAAGTGCCATTGCAAACGAATTATGGTGCCCAATAGAATCAATGTTTATAAAAAATAATCAAGCGCTAGAGTCAAGTGTCCCGAGAGGGATAAATACTGTTGCTGAATAACGTTGAATGCCTAATTACGTTGAATCAATGTTTATAAATACTAAAAATCATAAGTAAGAAAATTCATCTTGAAATAAAAGATTTAATAAAACATGCCAATTATTTCATTTAAACAATGAGAGGTCATAGTTGCACGTCTGATGATCTTTATCATTGTCCACAGTAACACAATTTATTGACAAAAATATAGAAATAGTAACATGGGTACTGAGAATCTTCATCATCCTCATTGTAAGATTATTGGTTAACAACGATTTGGAGAAACTCCGCTGTATACACACTTCATATACCCAAAACTCAAAAGAGTATATGTTTACAAATAGATCATTCACGTTTAAGCAGCTGAATAAAACTAAGCTAATTACAGAGTGGTCAATGGATATGCATTGAGAAGGTTGGTCATCATAGAACATTGGTGATTTTATCTAGTAAGTTAAATTTCTTGCGCCACCCTTGAATGATCATGTCATTGGGATAATTGGTCTTCTCAAAGCTCTCTCTAGATTCCATCAGCTGCAACGTAATTGAGAAATAAATAGATAAATAACAGACTAACGTAATTTAAAAATAATTGAAGGGCATAAGCAAGAATGATGTTGTCTACATATACATACATTCATGTAGTTCTGAAGTGCGCTGAGCTCCAGGGAAAAGTGAAAGTCCATGAAGTGGGCTAAGGCCACTCGGGCATGGCGAAGATTAGGTGCCAATGCAAAATCTGAATCTGTAGGCCTCTTCCCAGCTATATATGGTCCCTGCATACAATTTCATTCTAAGATTCATAAACGCTAAACGGATTCACTCAACATTCATAAACAGTAATCCACTGCACTGGCTTTATATCTTGTAGGACGAATAATGGTTAAGAAAGACACGGGTTTACACCACCTTGAAGGTTACAGATTCATATTCCAATCCCCATGTTACATATTCCAATCTAATCTGGAAGTAAAGGTTGGAATCCAGATCATGATATGAAAATGTCCATAATTTAAACTTAGTACTCAATAGTCTAAACTAAGTGGTAAGAACCCAGGAGGGATAAGAATGATCTGGAGGGGCAATAATGGTTAAGAAAATGTGAACATGTGTTTTTTCTTTCCACCACCTTGCAGGTTATAGGTTCCTATACAAAGGTTATAGGGTCGATGGGTTCCTATACAGAGGTTATAGAGTCCACAGGTTCCTATACAGAGGTTATATGGCCCAGACTCCAGAAGGGGTAGGGTCCAGGGTAGGCCCAAGAGGTTACAAGGTCCAATCCAAAGAGTTGAAGGGTAGGGTCATATATTTTTCCCAATATATATTTAAATTTAAATTTTGCGTTTGTGCAATAGAATTGTACCTTCAAGGAAAGAGGTTTCCTGCAATTTTATAGGTTACGTAGTGGACCCGTGTGATGATATTTATGCGTGCGTTGAAGAGTATAACCTTCTTGAAACTCTGGCTGCTTCATTCGTCTCCACTTCTCATAGACAGAGACGAACATAAAGACTCAAGATAAGCCATGTTCAAAATTATGAAAATGATGTCAGGGTTTCTTTTGTTTCAACCTAAACATAAGGAGTTATGTCAGTATTAGGCCACCTCCTGAATGTCTGGCGATACCCAGACATACACTGTTCTTTGCTGAGGGATATCATCGCAGTGCTTTTATCATCGCTAATTACAAAGAGTCAACAAAGTATTTTAGTGTTAGTGCACTTGGGTCTGAGTTGGAACAATTGTGCAAAGACTATGATCTTGATTTCACTAGGCTCAGCAATGACGAATTCATTTCTGTTTTAGAGCATTTTGCATTGCCAGAGTACCAGAGCTACATAGACTTGATGGCTAATATTCAGGATCGTCGTGCAGAAAATCGAAAGTTCAATCTTCAATCCAAGCTGAAGGAATTACAGGAGCAAATCTTGCAGAATTTTTACCACGTTCTGCCTGAGTACTGCAATTTTATTCTATATTTGTCTGAATTTGCATACGAAGAGAGGGAGCATGTTGCAGCTCAGGAAATTCCAGTTCAAATAGCTCAGTTTGCCATGTAGAAGACCAGTTGACCACTAGAAGACGGCGTGTGCAGGAGGATAACAGTAGTGCGCTCAGAAGAAGATTCGGGAGGGATCCATTCTTTTTTGGATTTGCCACTCCGGACGCGGAAGGAGTTAACGGCGTGGTAGACGGAATAGTCTAAGGCCAAGCGAAATCCTCAACTGGTTAGACTACTCCAAAATTTATGGTTGGAAATAAATTTAAATATATGTCATAAAGTTTCTCAAAAATTCATGATTGGACTACTCCAAAATTTATGGTTGGAAATAAATTTAAATATATGTCATAAATTTTCTCAAAAATTCATGATTGGAAATAAATTTAAATATATGTCATAAAATTCATTAAAAAGCTATATTTTTTTGTAAGATCTTAATAAAGGAAAAATATTGATTGAAAACTGGAAAGGCTTTCAGCTGACAGCCTTCCCCTTATAAAATCTATAGCCACCGAATTCATACAAGCCGTTAAACTCCATAGCCACCGAATTCATACAAGCCGTTAGAGACCTTTCTTCTAATTCATACAAGCGGTTAGAGACTGTTATTTTTATGCACCTTCTAAAATTATTGAACATAAAAAGTTGTTAATAAATTATTACCGAATTCATAGAAAGCTGTTAGAGCCTTCTCTCACGCACATTCTGAAATTAATCAAATACTTTCAAAATTCTTCATGCAATATTTCCTAACGAGCTATCATGAATTTCTGCGGTCAAAAAAAATATTGCAGAGTGATCTTACAAACTGTGCTTACTATTCTCCGAACGAACCTCCCCACAAATCGAATCTGAACTGATAATTGGGAAGAACCGAACGAATCAACCCCAATTTAATAACTATGTTTAACATGAAAATAATTTATAAAAGTACTAATTTCACATTTATACCAAACATGTAAATCCTCGGCCTACAATTGACACGACTTAATTGAAGGAGACAGTTCTACCACGTTTCAATCTTAGCTTTTGTGTGGTAACTAATTTAGACATCTCAGTTACCATGCTGGTCAACCTTTCCATGCTAACCAGTTGCAGGCTATAAAGAGGATGCAAATACCATATTTTAGTGTGATGTGTACGAGGTATCACGTGAAGAACATTATAAGTGAACAAGTGTTTGAATTCTCGAATGCATGTAGGTGTTTGAATCCTCGAATGCATGCATCTATCAACATGAATATGTATATATAAATTGATATCCCCAAACCATCGCGTTATTCTTTAGTCCATTCCAAACTTCTCTTCTTTTGGATTTTGAAGAGCGCTTGTCTACAGAGACGATCGATGAGGCTGGATGGAACCAATCTCCATAACTGGCATTAGGTGGAAAAAGACTGTGTGGAGTAGCAAAAGAAGATGCTATCCCACCTCCTGGAGGACATTGCCATCATGAGCAGAGAGGGGAATCTGTGGATCAGAAAAACTAAGGTGGAGAAGTGGACGGAGAGGCATGCGTCAATATTGGCCACAAAATTAGTGTTAGGGACCTCTAGGAGGCGAGGCCAAGGACGCCCAAGGTGTAATTCTCGCCAAGGTGACTTCCTCACTTGAAACATTTTACAAAATTACACAGAAAACAATGATGTCTGAAAAGAATTTTAATAGAATTCTTTTCATTGAAATATTGTTAGGATTACCTTGATTTTGAAGTGCTTTTGACGAAAGGTCTCCACTCTGTTGGAAATGTCTCTGCACTGTAAAAGTTGAATTTGATATCATCTAAGAATACACATATATGGTATATTTAGTCATTTCTACTGAGCACCCATCCCATTTGGACCTAGTGAAAAAATGCTTCAAAATCAAGCTAGATTTCAAAGGAAAAAATCCCAGCACCAAACGCTTATAAATTTCATCGCTTGCACATCCCTGCAGTTATTTTCTTCTCAACATTCAAATTTATTGAAGATATTTATAAACCTCTAAATGTAATCATGCTCGTGCTTCTTGTACAGTTGTCCCCAGTTATTTTCTTCTCAACATTCAAATTTATTGCAAACCTCTAAATCTACTCATGCTCGTGCTTCTTATACAGTTGTCCCCTTTCTAGATTAAAGGTTTTTCACCCTCCCTCTCAGTTCCTCTCCCTTAATCGAAGGCCCAAAGTGAAGCCATTTGGATATCGAGAACGCTTGGGGGATTGTATGAAGCACCGCCTCTCCTCGTCTTTGTTTCGTTAGACAGTGAGACATTTTTTTGATACCAGCAAATAACTGTGTAAAAGGTCATGGAAGGAGGCATCTGATTATGAATTTAATAAGGATTGATGCTCCCCGCTCTTCCTCAACCCCCTGCCTTCCAATCAAATTCTCCAGGCCTGAATACTCGACTCAGTCGACTGTTTAGGCACGATAGAGGATAGTGGACACATCAAAGCATGGGATCTGACCCATTTATTATCTTTCATTTCTACGATGGATTCCAAAGAATCCCCCTATCGTAGTGCTTTCACTAGTTTCTTGATCTCACTAGTTTCTTGATCATAGTCCCTCAATAGTTTCTTCCATGGCTCTGTTTCTTTCACTAGTTTCTAGATGCAATTTGTAGTCTGGCCAGTAAAGACGATGAGGAGAGTCCACCAAATAGAAAAAACCAACTGACATTCCAAGGGCATATGGAAGACACGCATAAAAAAATTGCAGCCCATGCAACTACACAGCAAATCCACCATGATTGCAGTCGATGAGATTCAGTCGATGCAATCTCATAGCAGGTCACTCGATTCGATGCAATTTATAGTCTGGCGAGTGGCGATAATGAGGAGAGTCCACCGAATGAAGCACACCACAGAGCAAAAACCAGCTGACATTCCAAGGGCATATGGAGGAGACGCGTAAATTAAACTTTGGTTCGGCATATGGAGGATTAGCGTACATTAAACATTGGGTGGAAATTAAACATTGGTTGGAGGCAGGGTTGGAATTTCAAATGACAGACACCCGTCAAAATTAACAATCAAAATCTGAAACGTTTTTTTGTATTCCAAGCGTTCCCACCACACGAGTCGTCCGCGGATTCTCGCTGTGATCGTAAAACCGAGAGAGTCCGAAGTCACCCAACTGCCCATTGAAACCCATTGAAATCCGAATCTAGCAGTCGTCCGCGGATTCTCGCTGTGATCGTAAAACCGAGAGAGTCCGAAGTCACCCAACTGCCCATTGAAACCCATTGAAATCCGAATCTAGCAGCACGTTGCTGGACTTGATGGTATCACATGCTATAACACACGGCAATGGGATATAATTTTTATTTTTTAAATTTTATTATTATGATTTTATTGTTGCCACATGTCAACTCAAATCCAGATACCAAATTCCAAAGTTTACATCATCTTCTATCCACCAATAAGTTGTTTACAAAATTGTTTTTAAACAAAATTAAAAAAATATTTTACAAATCCCTAAGCTATACTTTACAAAACAGATTTTAATTTTTTTGATAGAGAGCAACTAATACAAAGTCAAAAGAGTTTGACTTGCAATAGATTACAATATACCTACTGAGGCAGGTATAATAAAATGTATATAATTTAAAAGAATGTAAAAACATAATAAAAGAATGACCGTTTATAAGTAACTCCAGAAGTTTAATATTTAGGGAATTTTTAAAAATGTTAATGTTTTATATGGAATTTATAAAAATGTTAATGTTTTATGGTTTTTAGAAAATAATTAAGTTTAATTAGAGGTAGAGTTTAATATTAGCCTAAAAATTATGGAGATTAGTAAAATCTTTATTGTGAAATACATTATTATTTAAATTTTGATATAAATGATTTTATATTTAAGGTACTTATTATATTTATAAAAATATATTTACATAATTACATAAAATGACATTAATACAAATGAATTTAATTTCTAAATATCATAAATAAATATAATAATTAAACTCATTATTTCCATCCTCATCCAAACAAAACCATTCTATTAATTATTCACAAGACTATAAATTTAAGCATATCACTCCAAATTTTGGCATATAGTGATTTGAAACATGGAAAAACCATTGAGTTATTAATGTTTTGCATGTAACATGGAAGACTTTTGTTTCGAATGTTTGGCATTGTGCTGAGGAGTAATCTAATTATGGAGTCAACTTTCATCTTCGAGAAGTTATCTGATATAATTAGATAATAATAAAATTGCAATTTTAACAAAGACATTTTGCAATTTTATAAAATATGATGTTCCATATAGATTGAGAAACTCTAATTTTATTGGAACATAAAATATATTACCAAAATTAAAAGAAACAAAATATGAGAAAGGAAAGAAAGGATGCTATAAGATTAAACATTTTTAAGGATTTGAATATATGCACATTTGAATATATGCATTTTAGCTCTAGGATTTTTTTTTTATAAAGAAAAAACAAAGACTAAATATCCACTTGAGTGAGATTTTTATTTTGCTAAAAATAAGAAAGGATTTTTTAGAACATTAAACTTTGTAAATCACCAAATCTGCATTTTATTGTTTTCTTAAACCACACCCTAAAATTACCACTTGGATGAGTATCTCGAAGGTTCTTACACACATGAAAGAGAATGCTAGAGCCAATGTGTTGTGTTATTTTCTTAGCACTACAAGATCAATTCACACTTCAGTGAATTTGTCAAATCTAGAGACTCTTACATGTGAAAGAGTTTAGACTCGAGATACCTACGTGGGAGTAAAATGTTGCATTCACTACAAGAAAAAAGGTGTTTGGTAAGGGGTGAAAAATGCCACCATAACTTCATTGGGAATGGTCAAAAGGGTGTCCATCACCAAAAACCGAATGTCTTAAAAGGAAATGTATCCAAAATTAAAGGATATATGGAGAAGATATAGGTGCATCACCAATAATTTAATGTACCTAGGCCAAAATTACTAAGGGAATATGCACACTAGCTTAAAGAGGCAAGAAAGACACTAAAGTTTGACTTTTGGATAGGTAGGAGGATTCCGAACTTAAGGAAGGGTTCTTGAACAGGTCTATGGTCTCTAATATCACAGGGAATATAGTAGGAATGTTTGCATAAAAATGCAGAGGTCGATTTGGGCTAGAGAAGCTCTAGAAACGGAAATTACTAGATTAGGACTATGCAGGAAGGTGATTTCCAGGTCTCCCAAAACCACTGGTAAGGCTCACTATTTTATGGAACGAGGGTATGGTATGGTCCAATTTTTTATTATATATTTGCAGGTACCTTCATATTTTCATTTGGACACCTAGAAGTTATTTTTCCAATTTGAAAGTGGAAGCGAGTTAGATTTAACCCCACAAAGAGCATAGACGATTTTCAATGATGCACAGTGACACATAAACTTGGAACCAGAACTGAAGATTTATTATTATATTGTTTTAGAGGTTCAAAATACACCATAGAGTGTTTTATTTAGCCAATGAATCCCAATGGCTCTTCTACAATAAGATTACTTTGCTAGAACACCAAAAAATGCATAGAAATCCCAACATCAAAAAAATGTGACATATAATTTTCCACCACCACAACACACCAGGTACCACTATTGTCAAATTATGCAGAAAACATGATGAATGGAGCTGGGTAATCCACTCCTCAATAGAAATGTGAGGGGCCCATCTCCCTCATGGATAGGAAAGGGGAACATCTCCCAACTTGTAGAATTTGCTCAAGCAAACTCACAATTATTTCAATATCAAAATTAGCCAACCCCTGAAAGTGTGCTAGATGATGTTTATAAATACTTAGAGGACTCCCAAAACCATGATAAAATACCATATGAAATAAGAAACCATGTTTCCCCAAACCATCGACCAACTTCAAACTCTTTTCAAGAAATCTAGTTAACGATGCTTGGGTTTGAAAATTTCTTCAACAAACCTCCACACATGTGGTCCCCTGCAACACCTATAGCTCCACAAGGATGATTTCAACCTCTTGGACTCAATATTCTTCGTTAAAACTCATAACCACCTTAAGGGAGGTTAGATCTAAGTCTCAATGTAGAATTCCAACAACTTCCCTTAAATAATGGAATTTCCCTATTTTATGAAAATGGGTCAAATTTGGTCCAAACTTGACTTAAGTGCTTATTTATCCTTTTGAACACTTAATAAGAAACAATAACACCCATTAGGACCCTTTCACAACTATCTATAATCCCAATCCATAAGTGGACAAATTTGCCTCTATGAACTTTTACAATTTTTTTTCAAAAAATGGACTCTATTTGGTTAGTCTTAGAAATTTTCGCATCCAAGCACTGCGAGGTGCACCAAATTCATGTGAAGAGTTCCTTTGTTCTTGACGATATTCAGGAATATATCTACATGAAGCATCCCAAAGGTTACATATCAGATCCGACACTAGTTTGCAAATTAAGGAAATCCTTGCATGGTATGCAAAAATAAATTTATTTTTGCTGTCACATGACTTTGCAAGATGAAAATCAGATCCGAATGTGTACCTACAATAGAATTAATGTAATTTTATGATCCTTTTGATTTATTTTGATGACCTATTGATTACAGGAAGCGGTCTTGCTTCAATCAGAACTATAAAAATTGCTTTAGGCCTATTGAAGCAATTTCTTGGTCTATAAATCTCTTAGAATTTGGATGGGATCATGATCTCCCAATAAAAATATTCTTTTTTCCTACTAAATAATTTCAATATGAAAGAATGTAAATTTTCACCATTTCCATTCCTCTCAGGGATCAGTTTTGAGGATGGTGATTCTACATCGTTGGTGGGTTCTACACTACCGATAAATTGATTGGAAGTCTTCTGTATCTAACACATTCTTGTCCTAACATTTCTTATGTTATGAAGGTTATGTCAAGGTACATGCAATAACCCCATGATCTTCACTCAAAGGCATCCAATAGGATCCTATAGTATGTGTACGGTACAAGACATTTTGGCATTCACTATGTTACAGATTCTGATCTTGACTTGGTTGGATTCATTGATTCAGATTGGGTAGATGGTATCATTGATCAGAAGTCCACTTCTAGATATGTTTTGATGTTTGGTAGTGGTCCTATTTGTTGGTCAAGCAAAAATAAGGAAGCCCATTTCCTTATCTTCAATAGAGGAAGAGTATTGAGGAGCATTCAATGCTTGCATTCAGAAAGTTTGGTTGCAGGGTATTCGAGTTGAGTTTGATATTGGTATCACCACTTCTACTGTCATTTTTTGTGAAAATTGGACTCTTATCAAGAAATTGAAAGATCCCATTTAGAGATAGAGGACCAAGCACATCGAGATCCGCATGCAAAACATAAGAGAGCTTATGCATGACAAAACCATTATACTGCAATATTTCCCTATAGAAGAACAAATTACAGACATCTTCACCAAAAAATTCACTGAGAAGAAGTTCTCTTACCTCCGTTCATTGATGGCGGTGAGTTCTACTATAATGAAGAAGGTTTAGATCCTTCAGTGTTCATTTTGAGGGGTGGTTTTGTTTCCCATTGGGTTTTTCCCTCTTTCCTCACTTAGCTTTTTGAGCATTTCAAGGATTATTTTCATATAGGGTGACATATGGCCTTTGTTGTTGGGGTCCTCCTTTTAATCCTCCATATGAAATTATCTTAAGGGGGGGTGTTCGAGTAATTTTCCAACTACACATAATTTATTTGGGATTAACAACCTAATTTACCACTTATCTTAAGTGTTTTGACTCTAACATGTGCTTACATCATTATCATCTCATCAGTTTAGTCAATTGGGCCTCCCCCTTGATTCAATGAGCTAATATGGGATGATCTGCATGAGTTATGCACGCCACTCATTAAACTAGGATAATCTTCACCTAATTTTCAATTAATTGGAGTTATAAATGCATCTATCTTCAGAATTGACCTAATTTCACCTAATTTCAATTAACTTGAGACATGGAAGGTTCTCTCACAAAATTTTGGGCATTTAGTTAAGTTCTTATCAGTTAAATGATGTTAGAAAGGCATCCCCTCCTACTTGTTGGAATGCAGTTGAGTTCTGACTCAGTTAGACTCAGCTTAAACTGCCTTTGAGTCTGTTGAAGTCAATTATGTTGTCGTTAAGTGGTTAATTGATGTGTCAAGTGGTGTTAACTAACAAGTAAGCCACTCTCATGTATTCAATTCGAACGACCTCTCAATGATTCAAATTTCTTGGCTATTCAAGCTATCATTCAACATTATAATCTAGCTTATGAGATTAATGAGTAGTTTTTACTGCTGCAAGAATTTTGCACAATATTTTTGACACTTATTGATGTAAAATTTAGTACTATGCTTCACTTGTGAGAATTGTCTTGTTTTGTAGATTGTTGTGTCTCAATTTTATACCTTGAAGTAAATATTGAATTGAAATCAACCTTAAAGGAAACCATGGATTGAATTAAACTTAGGTTGAAGTCAACCTTGGATTTAAATCCAATCTGTATTGAACTCTAGCATGGATTGAATTGAACCTTGGATAGAAATCAACCTTGGATTGAATACAATGTTAAACTAAAGACAACTTTCGATTGTAGTCAACCGTGAACTATTATTATCTTTGGATTGAAGTCACCCATCGTTTAATGTCAACCTTGGTTAAAATTCATATATGGTTTCAAGCTAACTATGAATTGAAGGAAACCATGATTCAAAGTTAACCTTGATTAAAAGTGAACTAGGACTTGAAGTCAACCTTGCTTTAAATTCAATAAGGGCTTCAAATCAACCATGGTTCAAAGTCAATCAACCACTTTTTAAAGTCAACCATGATGGAGTTATAGTTAACTATCTTCAACCATGGTTGACTATGATACAACCATAATCTACCATGATGCACTAAAGTCAACCACAATTAACCATAGTCAAACATGATGGGATAAAGTCAACCATGCCCTAAAAGTGGTCGATCATGCTTTAATATGGTCAAACATATTTAACCATGGTTGAATATTGTTTAACATAGTCTATCCATAATTCAACCAAAGTCAATAATGGTTCATTTAAGTCCAGCATGGTAAACCAACATCAACCATGGTTAAACATAGTCAACTATCATTAACCAAAATGAACCATTCCTATCTAATGGTTAGCCATGGTTTAAAGTCAACTCACAATTTTATAACCTATGTTGACCATGGTTAACCAACAACATCAAATTCAAGATTACCGTAGTTGACCATGATTAACATAGTCAACTACAAAATCAAAAACAATATTTATGTATTCATTTCATTTATTTACATATATTTATTATATTTACTTATATTTATTTATTTTATTTTATTTTAAAATTTTTTATGCTTTTATTTATCTATCTATTTTATTAAATATTTTTTATTAATAAAATAATATATATTAATGAATAAGAGTAAATATTAAGATTAAATTATAATCATAACCATTAATATTAATATTAAAATAAAATAAAATAAATTTGCTTATTAGTATAGAATAGTAATATAAATTTCATATAAATATAAACTCATAAGTAATTTTTTTTAATAAATTATTTTTTTTGAAAAGAATTATTTTTTTTAACAAAAAAAAATTTTAAAATAATTTAATATCTTATTTTCTAATAATAATAATAACAACATTGAATAAAAAATAAGATGGCCTATTAATAATATATTATTATATAAATTTTTATATCTAATCAATAAATTTTAATATTTCTAAAAATAAATCAATTTTAAAATTTGTAATAAAAATAAAAGTGATGTGAATAAATTTTTTTAATTAATATTAACATATATTTATTTTAAGTTATATCAATATAAATTTTATTATTTCATTATAATTGCAATAATTATAAAATTAAACTATTGAGAGATCCACAAAAAAAGTTGCATTGTAAAATATTAATATCATTAAAAATATCGATACTTTTAAGTTTAAAGAGAAAATGTGGTGTGAGAAAGATTTAGAGGCTAATTAAGAAAATTTCTAAAAAGTATCTCTATGTTTTAACTAGTTCAAAGAAAAAAATTAATATAGGGAAGATAAGAAAGAACTCTCATGAGCTCCATAGTGAAACATGTCTTTGGGTTGGGGAGTTCCTAGTGAAAACCACTCTTCCTCTTAGAGTTCCCTGCATACAATCACATTAGAACTTAGTTTCATAATCTCTGTTGTAATACCAACCTTCCTAGCCTTTGAACTTGTGAAAATTAAATTATAGTGAGCTCTAGAGACTTCTCTCCAAGCTTTTTAAGCATATGAAAACAATTTTAAAACAAACTAAAATATTATTTTCTTTAGTATTACTACACCATTTTCCTCCCACTTTACTATTGATATACACCCATTGGTGTTGTTGCTCTATGTGTTTATTTGTTTAAATCTTCAAAATATGTATACACCAATGTGAACATGATAAAGTGGTTTATATAAGTTGATTAACATACACACACTTTGAAAATATATACTAATTAACATATATCAACCACTTTATAAATATTATTAATTATAATTTATTTCTTATCATTATAAAATTTTAAAAGTCTCTCAAATATCTATATGTTTTGATGTATTATAAATATTTTTATAATTTTAAATATAATATTATTTAATTAATTTAATTTTTATTAACAAAAATATAAATAAATACATTAAATATTAATAAATATATAAAACACCAACACAATTTTAATTAAATACATTAAATGTTAATAAAATATATAAAAGAACACCACAATTTCTTACGAATCATTTCTCAATTCATTTTTAGCGTTCATCCTTCATCTTCATTGACCCATCTAAAGTAATTTCTTGCTTCTTTACCGACCCATATAAAGTACTGACAAAAATGATCCTCTAAAGTGAAACATACTGAAATCAATATAAAGAATTTTTTTGAATAGCCAAGTTAACTTATGTAATCATGTAATCATAATCATGAATTCACTTTCCACAACTTATATAAATGTATGAGTTACACATGTTGAAGTGGCTTAATGGTATTTAAGACGAGGACTCAAGTCCCCGAAATTCATTCAATAAAAACTTGGACTACCCTTAATTCCCAAGGTCGAAATAACAAAAAAAACAACTAAATGAAAAATATATATATATATATATACAAATACTAAAAAGTATATACTAACAGAATGATTACACCAGGCTGTTCCTTCACTGGCACCAGCTCAACGGAGCATTGCAAACATCAAAATTCTTCACTTTATTTAAAAGAAAATTATATGGTGTTAAAAAAACATCCCAACTCCTCAAAAGTGCAACGGATCTTCATTAATCTGCTGGATTACAAACTGTGGCTTACATCTGGTCCATCTCCTCCGTTCGGTCAGTCCAACTGATCAACAGCCCAACAAACATGTATGTTACGTCCATCTAACGGATCAACATTGACTTCGCTGTTGGACCAAACGTACATGTTTTTTAACCTCAGGATCCTCGAACAGCTTTCTTAGATCCGCTCACCCAGATCCATTTCAAACGGCCCAATCCTCGAACAGCTCGCTTAGATCCGGCCGACCCTCATCCGCCTCAAATAGCTCTGTTAAATCCGGCCCAACCTTATCTGTCCCAAACAGCTCGCATATATCCAGCCCACCCTCATCCGTCTCGAGTTTAAATTCTTCTTTGATGAATTCCTTGTGAACTTCTAAATCGTCGCTGTTCGGTGGAAAATCCTCCACCTTGGCAACATCTGGTGCTCCGCATTTCAGTGCGTCCAATACACCGGCCACAATTTTATTCAAAATCTCCCCATGGTCACTGAAAAGGGAAAACAAAGCAGATAGATTAAGTCATTTTGGTAAAGGTAAATATAGAACAGAAATTTCTTGCACTTAAGAGACTTATTTTACTTGATTTATCTATGAATCAAACAATAATTTACTAAGTATATCAATCAAACTATTATTTACTAAGTATGTAATTACTTTTCCTTTGTTTTGAACTCTATGCCGGAAATTTGTGAGGCTTTAATGAGGGCTTTCTTCCATTTATCTATATCCTCCTGGGAGACCCTTCCCTTTGTTTTGTAGTATTCAAAAGCTTCCTGATAAGTGCCTTTAATGTAACGAACATCAGTGACAGCAACGTCCAGGAACACTGGAATAATTGGCCTATTGGATTCCAACATCAAAACCAGTTCGTTCAAGCACCACTCCGATTGAGCATAGCCCTGAGAAAAAATGGCGACGTGAACAGAGGCACTTTTAATGGCACTGTGGATTTCGTCAGAGATATAATGTCCCGGGCGAATCCCACTTTTATCGACGAAGGTGCGCAGCTTGTGCAATTTTGTGAGCATCAGATGGATCAAGCTGACAATATTATTCTTCGCGTCAGGTCCCCTGTGACTTATGAAAACTTGGAATCCTTCTGCCATTTCCTTTTGTGACTCTGGATGTTCACCAGCCATTATAAGTATCACCTCCTACAGCTACTAATACATATGGTTTCCGATAGAAGATGAGAGAGAAAATGAGCGAAGAAAATGAGGGAAGGTTGAGCAGGTGGACAAGGAAACTGCATAGATATTTGAAAATTTCCGACAACAAACACTCTCTACACTGTCCCACTAGGTTTACAGGTCAAATCTGGGGACACAGTTGCTAAAATATAAGAATAAACACACGCGTTCCAGCAACTTCTGTTATAATAATATGTATAATACCATATTTTTAACGAAATTACATTGGCTGCCGTCGCTGTAATCAATGGATTTATTTGTGTTGGGTTGATTTTTGTTTTAAAAACTGTATTATTAAATTCCCACTTGTTTTATTTTGGTGTGAATGTGACTGTGTTTTTGTGTTTTTTTTAAACCGTAACCATCAGCGTTGCAATGGTGGATGAGTTTTATTGGTTTTAAAATCTACGCATGTGAAGACTTTCGTTGCAAATTTTGGCATCTTATGGTTGATGAAGTCGTATTAAGTCTTATTATATATTGGTAATGCGCTGTCTTGTGTTTTTAAAATGCCAATATTAAAGTCCCATTTGGCTTACATAGACATATTCCTTACTAAATTCCGAGTTTTGGTGAGGTGGGCTCTTGCATGGACACATTAGAGACTTGGGCCGTGTTCACTTTGATGTGAGTGCTAGGGTTTGTTGACTTGCCAAAGGTGGCTTGGACATGGTTTAAATAAAAAAAAAATTATTGGCTAGTTGTCACTCTACTCTAAGGGTAGGTAATCTATGGGATAGAGGCTCATCCCGGTGAGTTTTTGGACATCTCCATTTTTTCTCACTCAAAAGTTACAGGTATATCTAGCTTGCTAGTTGTTGGATATACTCTTGGGAGGTTGTTGTTTCTATGGTTATAAAAAAGAAATATAATTTAAAAAAAATCCCACATAGTTGACTTTGGCATCATATGATAATCCTCAAAATTGTATCTATGTTTTTAACTCAATGTGTTCCTTTCAATGCTGATCAAACTCAAGTTTTGTGTCATTGCCCATAACTGAAACTAGCCTAGATCTAAATCCTAGGCTCTATCAAGCACCAAGAGGGATCAAATATCTTAAGGTGCAAAGCTCTATCAAGCATCGAGAGGGATCAAATCTCTTGAGGTGCAAACCTCTCCCCGAATAGCTCCTTGAGTGGAACAGGTGAGAAAAAGTTTGCACATCACGAGATTTGATTCCTCTAAGTGCTTGATAGAGCCTAGGATTTGGGTCTAGGCTTGTATACTTCCATTGTGGTATTAATATTGTTATGTTAGTACGATGGTTATATATATGAAATAATTAATATTTAAGTTTTTTTATGATATTTGGATTTTGCTATTAAAAAATAAAATGTGAATATATTTTATTTTTTTAATAACTAAATTTCGAATAGAAAAATATTGATATAATGATTTTATTTGTCTACATCTTTTTAAGTAGGACAAGTGCCATTCACATTAATAAATATTATTAATTGTGGTGAAAAATACTTTATTGATTATTTTTGACAAGAAAGTAAAAAATAAAACAATCTGTAATAAAACATTTTTATTAATAAAGTATGTTGAAGGGGAACAAAAGTGGAGATAGCTATTGAAGAGTGTTTGTTGACCCATAAGAGGAAAAGACAAGTGGAGGAGCCACTGAGTGAGAACTCAAGATGCAAGAAGCATCATTCCCAAAAATCAAGTCTACACTCCTAGTTGAGTGCTAAAGAGCAGGAGGCTCATAAATGACCAAGTCTTAGGAAAAGTACTATATATTAGTATATCCATGAGTAGCAAGAGGCTAGCATTAGATGGGGATTTTATATGTAAAATGTAAGAGATGGTGCATTGAGGATTTTTGTCTTGTGGTTCATAGAAGAGGCTCGACAGTTCCAGAGCAAGTAATTTGGCTGCTTTGGGAGTTGGTAGGGAGGAACAAATTCTCCACTTTTGTTTTCCTAGCGTTGGCACCAGGTTCTTAGTTCTTGTTTTAAATGTCTATAGAGCATGTAAAAATCCTACATCTAATGAATTATTCGGTCAGCTTATTGTTCTTATGCTTGACTGATGTAGAAATTCTCCTTCTGTACCAAATGGATTAAATACTTTGTCTTCTTATGATTAATTTTAGTACAATAGAATGTGTATTTTAATGCTGAATCGCAACTATACGTTCTAGGAATGAATGTTTATGCTTATGTGTAAAATGTTATTTAAAAACCTGGGCTTGCAGATTATTCATAATTAGGAATGTTTTCATGCATTGAACAGTAATCTAGTATGTATCAATTATAGATAAATTATTGTCTTCTATTTATAACTGTAGAATGCCCAATCTAATTATTAATATAATTCAGATCAAGCATCCATACCCAAGTCCAAGATTGCTAATTATTTTTGTTCGACTTCGAATTTGAATTCCTACGTTGGTTTTTATTTTAATTATTCAACTATTTGTATTATACCCTAGTCAGGCTAATTCTCAGAATGTATGACAAATCTAGTCAATATGCGATCAAAGAAAATAGGGTAGGTGTAGTGCATCATATTGGATATTCATCACAGCTTGGGTAGGTGTAGAAAAGAGGGCCACACATTGAGATATAAAGTTTTGAACGTTGGCCAATCTTAGAGGGAAAAGCATGAGATGAGATACTGCAATAAGCATCATATTAATAATCTCACAATTTGGGTAGGAAGGTCTGGAAGCTAGGGTAGAAGGAGAAAATATGGTCACACCTTGAAAAATAAGTTCCTAAAGAATGGTCCATCTCACAGGAAAAAGCATGGGATACTATGATGTGAGCCATATTTATTAATGCTACAGTTTGGGAATGAAGGTTCTGAAGATTCTTTCCTTCCAGCATCCATATAATGTATGCTATTTCCAAAGAGAAGGTAAGACAATCTAACCTTATTAGGGAAATATTTTGTCGATATTTACTAGTTCCTACCTTTTGTGTAAGCAGGTATAATCTATCTTGGCAACATGGACAATATTGTGCCTAAACACGACAAATCCACAGGTGGCATACATTGCAAACAAACCAATTTGAGGATGCTTTGCATTAGCTACTATGAAGCAATATGAATAAAGAACACCATTACACAACTAAGAAAGCATAAAAGAACATTTTTTTTATTATAAATTGCAGTAGTAAGTTTCCCCTTTGAATGATCTTACAGGAAAACCTAGATATAATAGGTACAACCCTAACAATCTAAGCAATCACTAACACAATAAATGCATCATTCCAAGACCAAAACTATTTTAATTGTGAATCCATATTAAATATTCAATCTATATAAAAAGTACAAACCTGGTTAGATTTTACCCAAAAAAAAGAGACCTGAAAAACCCATATTGTAGAGATAAATGGGTGAACATATTTTACAAAAGGGAAAAACAAACCCAAATGATTGCAAAGAGATACAACCTTGCATAGAACTTAAGGAACCACATTGAAATCTCTCATTCCCTTCTTCCTTTTCCTCAATAACTGTTGGTTTTATTTCTCACATTGAATTTCCCAAGTTGCCCTAGACAACTCTTGCTTCACGCTTGCAAGGATATTTGCTCTTACTTATATATGCTTTGAGTAAAATTACTACAAACACGCAATAAACTTTATTTGGAACCAAGTACAAAATAAGGCAATGCCTGGGGGGCTGCTCAAATTACGCAGTTTTCGTATTTGGGAAAGCATTATACTTTTACTACAAAAAAGAGGTGCAACAGTAGGTAGAGACTTGCACAAATCCCCTCATAAGTGTTTCTAGAAGGGGCCCCATAGGGAAAGTAAAGAGTCCAGGTCCCTCCCTTGAACCTTGAAGCGAGGTCATTTTGAGATATTATAAGGTTCAATCTGAAATCTTGTACACAACAATTTTGGTATACCAACCCTTGGAATTGCTAGTTCCTAAGTTTTATCTATAAAGATATCAATCTTATTATGAACCTGGACAAGTCTGACCTGAACTGAAACCAACAAAACTGGTCAAAGTTGACTTGTTTGATCAGTTTTGTATGGGTGCTCATCTTTCCCCTGAAATCCAAAATAAAATTATAAACACCAAAAACTAAAACTCTATAACCACCCTAAAAGCTAATTTGATCTATTTAATGATGCCCCTCTTCTATTGTGAATAGACTTATCTTGGCTGACATGTAGTTGCTTCCACTGTCACAACAAGATATGGACATTGATGTTGGAATTTTGAGTGTCTTGAGTAAAAAGGCTGATCATACTCGTGAAAAGAATGTAGAGGATCTATACTTGGATGATTATGTAGTTTGATTTGATTAGACTGTAGTATGCTTATTTTTGGACTATGCAAGCCATTTAGAGGATCAGACCAAAAATAAAATTAAAAGTCTACAACCACCCTAAAACCTAATTTGATCTATTTAATGATGCCCCCTTCTATTGTGAATAGAGTTATCCTGGATGCAACTGCTTCGACTGCTACAACAGGATATGGACATTGATGTTGGCCTTTTGAGGGTTTTGAGTAAAGAGGCTGAGCATACTCATGCAGAGAATGTAGAGGATCCATACTCGGATGATTATGTAGTTTGATTTGATTGTAGACAATAGTATGCTTATTTTTGGACTATGCGGGCCATTTACAATGTCAATGTTAGTGTATTTAGTTCAGATATGTATTCATTCTGTTATTTTTCAAGAAGCGTACTACCTTCATGTTGAATACAATCTACCCATAATTCCATAAGTTTTGATATCACTATCTGTAGTTCTAGAATCACTGGGCCAAGTTATCCCTGGAAGGATTTGGTTCCATTTAAGTTAAGCTCCACCAGTTCGTTGATAATTAGTGATGCTTGTTGTAGTTCCTCACTTAGTACCATAGAATTTCAAAACCATGAGCCAAATGAACATAATGTTACAAATTTGGTAGCTAAAATTCAGGGTCCAAGGGTTTCTCTATCCAATAGTACAAGGAAGCAAAATTCTGGAACTGATCTTACACATTCTTCTCCACACCGAGAAAGGGCTTCTATCCACCCCATTTCAGGTGAACACGCTAGCAACATAGAAGGAGAATAAAAAACCAAAAACCAGAACTGAACCAGATCTAGTACAATAACCAGATACGAAAAGGGTCAACCAAATAATACATGATATATTCAGATTTTGATTATATATATATATATATATATATATATATATCCATATCCAAACCATCTTGTGTCGGATCTGTAAATCCAGCAGGGAGGAAGAAGAAGAGAGGTGGGACAGTTGGAGACCATGCTGATGGGTATTTGTCAATAATTGAAGTGATTTAGATCTCTATATCCACATTCAGATCAACCATAGAAAATATTGTGTCTTGGTTAGCTGGATATCTAGATAAATCCGAGGATCAAGAGCTCGATTTGTTGATTTCTTCCCTCAAGGAACATGATGGCAGTCCTGTAGATAGTAAAGTGACTTCCAGGCTAGGTTGCATCCTCAAGGTTTTGGAGACTAGTTCAAGCATGGTTTCAGAACTGGGCCCTAGGATAGGTCAAATGGTAGAGACATGGAGTGCAAGTACAATTTCTAGGAAAATTGTCAATAGCCAGCACATGTTTTTGTCAGGGTTGCAACAGGTCTGTCTCTCCAAGATAAATTCTTTGAGTGCTCTCAAACTTTCAGTGTAGCCATTGTATGAGAAAATTTCTTCAACACTAGGTCCCTGTAGGAACGATAGCACCTCTAGGAAAGTTATGATTGACATAAGATCACAACTTCTACAAGGCTGGTTTGTTATTTTTCCATGTGGACAAGCGTCTTTGATTTTAGAAACACGTCGATTTATAAATTATTTGATAGCTGGCATGTTCATGGATGCCCTTTTTGCTGCTTCCTGCTACTGGACCAACGACAGTGAGAAATATTTTAGTACTTCGGCTGCTTTTTAAGGCAAGTTTCCTTGGTTGTTACTTCTTTGATTTTCTGTTCTTGTATGTGAAGGAATTTCACAATAAAATGTAAATTTTCTATCTGCTTGGAAGGATAGCATAACTTGAATATGCTAGTAAAGAACAATTGAAAACTATCTTGGCAAGAAATTCTATTTGAAACTATTTAAAAAAACTACCAATGCTACTCCATTTATGGACTCTCAAACATAAATTATTTGTGCCACGCTATTGCTCTCTATCCATTCAGGGTTTCTTTCAGAAGGTTTTGAAATAACTGAATTCTGCATTGGACCTGTTGCAAATGCCTTCGAATATTTTCAAATGTACCATTTGATATGCAAACCTTGCAAAATTTACACTGATTAAATCAGAGTTACAAATCTAGCACAATGAGAAGGAAGAATGATATATATGACTATTCAATGCTTATGTGTAGGTAGAAAAGTTATTACATGTATATCTTTGTTCAGAAATGTGCAGTTTTCCATTTATTTTGAAACTGGGTTTTTTCCAGTTATTTTTGTCAATCGGAATTAGATGATTTTTTGCTACATAGTGGAAACATAAACATTGTGAATCGACAGAAAAGCATATAATATAAAGTCACTAGTAAACATTCCATTTTCTCAGGAAGAACAACTCTGTATCCTTCCCCTGCAAACATAAATGGAAATTCAATTTATTTTGTAAAAGAAGACTATCAAACATGTCAAGTATAGTGTAAAAGAAAACGGTTTCCACTTTTCAATGAGCATTTATAGTTTAGTTCATTATATTTTCCCCTAATTTTTAATGAATGATGTTAAAATCATAAAGATGTTAGAGACTAAGTATTTGAAATAAAACATGTCATATACAAAGTTACTGTAACATAGATAAAATATACATATGTAAACACTAAATAAATAATAATAATAATCTATTGTATTAAAAAATAATAACAATCACAAGTGCCTTTAGGATTTTTATGTATGGCATTATGGCATTCTCATTGAACTTCAATCATATCAATATTCATTCATTATTCAATTATATTTTATCCTAAATGGTTTTCTGTTATCTCTCCTATCTATTTTGAATATTTTTCTATATTCACCCTTGCAATGCTAAAAAAAAACTTTGTATTTGGTATTTAATGGTTTGGATTTACATGTGTATATATATAATATAAAATCAAAATCTGAATATATTATGTATTTTTTGGTTGACCAGTTTCTTATCTGGTTATGCAAGAAGGTGTACATGTAAACAATAAATAAATTCATACTGCACTTAGAATTATGACTGATGATCATGTTCTTACTGCTACTCCAAATGAAAGTTTCAAATACCCAAAGAAAGCATAAAACTTACTCGCCAACTGTTCCATCCACACGAACACGTGTACCAAGATACTTGCACTCATGATAAGAGTCCACATCATGCCTGTACTAGAAAATAGATTTAAAAGAATGGGATCAATGCATTTGCATAAAGACCACCCCAATCATGCATCTCAGAAATTTTACCTAAGATGACGAAGACCATTCTTAAAAGTTTGGACCAACAGAAACAGGACTATTTTGGGGTATATGAATCGGTTAGATTTTGGTATAGCATTTCACCAGAGATAGTTAAATCTTGAAGTGTAATACACATAAAAAATCTTACTACTATTTATCACACTGAAACCAAGCACCCATAGAAAATTTTCGTGCAGTGTTCAAATTTCAAGATGCTCTGGATATCAATCAACAAGCTTCAAAGGAGATCGTGCTGATCTGCAGCCACCAAACAAACAATAAATTTTCAACTGATGTCAATCATAAGGTAAATTGAGCAGAGTTCCTGAATCGACAGAAAAGCATATAATATAAAGTCACCTATAAACATTCCATTTTCTCAGGAAGAACAACTCTGTATCCTTCCCCTGCAAACATAAATGGAAATTCAATGTTATTTGGTAAAATAAGACCATCAAAGATGTCAAGTATAATGATCGTTTGCAACAATTTAATACCACGTTTACAAGCACTAAAAAAGTATATTAAAAATACAGTGGCTTGCAAAATAGAATTTCAGGTTGTTGTAAATTTGGTTGTTGTCAATTTGGTCTAGCTAAGGTAGTTGGGACCTCTCCACTCAGCTTCAATTCCTTTTCTGGTTATTGTATTGGATCTGGTTCAGTTCTAGTTTTTGGTTTTTTATTCTCCTTCTACACAGCTAGCGTGTTCACCTGAAATGGCGTGGATAGAAGCCCTTTCTCGGTGTGGAGAAGAATGTGTACAGTTCCAAAAGTTTGCTTCCTCGTATTGTTGGACAGAGAAACCCTTGGACCCTGAATTTCAGCTGCCAAATTTGTAACATTATGTTCATTTGGCTCATGGTTTTGAAATTGGATGGCACTGAGTGAGGAACTACAACAAGCATCACTGATTATCAACGAACAGGTGGAGCTTAACTTAAATGGAACCAAATCCAGGCACGGAGAACTTGGCCCAGCGATTCCAGAACTAGAGATAGTGTTATCACAACTTCTGGAATTCTGGGCAGATTGTATTCAGAGAACTGCAAATCCCTTGCTCCTGGGCATATTTTATGTCCCACCATGAGAGGAAGCATTAAAAAACCTAACGCCAATTCTGGGTACAATAAGCAGTCATAAAAATTACTGTGGGCAAGGAATGAAGGTTGAACAATATTAAAATTATGTTTCTACAACATTGTCTCACTAATATCAACAATATGAGGTTTCATGTTTAGCTCTAGGTAGAATTTGAAGACATGCAACCTTAAACCAGCCACATGTGCACATCTCAGCCCCATTATCAGTCTTAGTCTTCAACTTCGAGCATGAAAAGCCTTCAAATAATTGTTGTAACTTAAATATGAGTGGTTCTTAGGCCATTCTAATCTGCCATAGAACAGAAATGCACATACAACAGAGGATCTATTTGAAAGGTTTGTGAACAAGCACAAACAAAGCGCTGAAACCAAAACCCCACAGTTCGTGAAGTCTGTTTTGAATAGGGGTACCAGTCAGCAAGAGCCTTTGACCAATACGATACATGTGAAACAATATGAGACATTATTTAGTAATATTACATCTCTCATTTCAATTCTATTCTTCCATAAGAGCTCTCAGTATTGTATATAACCTAAAATTAGTTCAGCCACCATGGAACATTATAACAGAACTCAACAAATTGGATCAAATGCAAGTTTCAAAAATTCCACTTTTAGGTACTTTTTTAAATAAGATTTCAACAAAAAGGGTAAAGCCTTGATTATTCTAGCCATTTAGTCAACATAACCTCTCTCACCGAGCAATCAAAATTTTCCCAAGATACTTTCAGTAGGGACACTCCAGACAAGGTTGAAGTTAGTGTCTACATCTATACCACTCAAATTTACCTTCTACAATTCTTAGTGTAATAGGATAATTTTGGGGAGCTATTAAATTAGTGACCAAAAATTATAACCAAGTAGAACCGATGATATTCCCTCGAGAATTAAGACTAAAACCCTACAGTTATGAAGCCCTTGTGACCTTAACATATGATATATAAGTGTGTGTGTGTTTGTACATGAGCATGTTTTCTTTTACTACTATTACCAGATGCAAAACCATATTACTTCTAAATTGAGATCGCCTAATCAATTGTATATAAATGGGTTCATTAGTCAATATAGTCTATAATACTTGCACTGTGACTAATTTCTCTTTTGAATGACACATTATGAATAAAACAACTGCAACCAAAGTTCAAACCTAGAAGAGCAATTATAAAGAGGAAAATTAGAGAATCTAAGAGAAATATTATTACAAGTTACATAACTATTGGATAAGAAGCAACTAATAAAGCTTAATCTCCTGAATCAATAACACATTAAATGCTCCAAGTGATTCGATTTAACAGATATAATTATTGAGTGGGTGTGCAGGTCATAAAAATCAGTTAAATGTCAAGGTCCATGGAAAAGCCACACTTAAACCATAAGAGATGTACTAAGGAAATTCGATTGTTTGGTTGCAAAATTTGCTAATGTTAATCTAAAGCATGCAAGAATAAGCTTGTTGTTGAATCAGTTAATGGCACAATTGGAGCTTGAACTCAAAGCAAATCATTGAACTCTTATGAAACCGACGAAGTAGTTATAGTCCACTTTCAAAGAGTGGAAAGGACTATTAGTAGAGAAGTAACCAATAGCTCACCAAAAAATTAAGATTTTATGGTCATGGAAAACAGGAACAAAGCATAACTGGGCTAGTGCCCATAAACAAACAAAAAAATCCCTCTTCTCAATAAAAGAATGTCATTATTCTTCCATCTAAGATGCACATCACAGATATGATAGATATAATGTGGTTTTTAATCCTATTGACATAATTTTGTGGTTATTTGTTGGAAATCAATAAAATTATATTTTCTTAGGTTACGTGATTCACAGGTGTCATTGCTCAATGTTCAACTCACCAACTCTGTTCAAGTATATCATGGCATTTTGATAAATTACAGGCATGCCATATAGCATTTGATGCAGAAATTGTCAATTTAAAATAAAGAATGATAATGCAAAAGTTGAGGAGAGGATACACATAGACATGAGCTACTTGGTTTACACAGCTTCAGAGGTTCAAGAACAGGGCATTAACAACCAACTAGAGAAAATTTATGCAGACCTCAATGTGTTGAATTCATTCACTATAGCTGGAATATATAACCTATTAGCAGATCATGAAACTTAAACTTCAAAGATAAATTTTAATGGCTTCTTAGATAGATCATGGGATAGACATATGTCTAGCTTTGCGCCACCTACTCTCTCACTATGGTTCTTCTTGCTGACTAATCTTTGGCATTCAATAGTGACTGTTAGATTTGTGCTTTTAACTAATTTATAATGTCATGTGCATGTTACATAGATGTAAATTCACACATTACCATTTTTAGGGTTGTACTAGAACAAATAGATAAACTTACGGCACTCCATAGTTCAAAAAGCATCTACAAAACTGATGTGTTTGTTCATCCAGGTAATGGTTAACAGGATTGACAATTCCATCAAGTATCTGCAAAAAGACACATCCCTAACTTCCAGATTTAGCATATAGTTCTATTCAAATCATCACTAAGCATAATATTTAATTGTTCACCTCAAAAGAGCAACCTATATATTTTAACCTCAACTTCAAAAAGGACTTCTTATATCCATGTTTTCTTTAAACTAACTGTCAAACTTCTTCTAAAGGGATGTAGGGATGATTCTTACATAAAAGAAAAAATGAAAGAAATAAATTAAATCAATATCCACTAATGAACAAAATAGGTCAATAGTATTAGTAAATATAGCAAGCATATAGAACTCAAGTACCACTTCATAAGATCTGTTCTAGATGAAGAACTGTTAAAACTGGAAAAGATTCACACTAGCCAGGATCCTGCAAACATGTTGACAAAGGGAGTAACCAGAGAGAAATTGAGTTTCTGCTCGGTTTCTGTTGGCCTTAAAGCATGAAGGTGAAAAGAAGAAATTTTCCAAGTCCAAGGTCCAGCAAGTGCAGCAACGGTAGAGTTGCTGTGATTAGTCACCATGAAGGCATATGAAAAAATGTAATGGAGGGGTTTGCATGTAAATGGGCATATGGATGTAAGACATGGTAAGGAATGCATACCCTTGGTAACTCACCGGTAAAAATGGGAGATAGACCTAAGTGATAGGGGGGTGTATGTAAGATTCCCCAGTAAATTTTTGAGGGGAGTTGGTGATTACTGCAAGTCAAGTTTAAAGGGGGGATTGTTAGTGTTAACCTTGCCTTGAGATCGAGTCAAAGGTGGTTAGGTCTAGCACATGGTTTGGGCACATGGTTTGTTGTAGCCCATGGTATTGTCCCATAGTATTGCATGTGTTAACCTCGACTTGAGATCGAGTCAAAGGTGGTTAGGTCTAGCACATGGTTTGGGCACATGGTTTTGTTTTAGCCCATGGTATTGTCCCATGGTATTGCATGTGATTAAGCCTTTATAAGGCTTGAGGAGGCTCCATTGTAATGGTACTGGATGTGGGTACTGTATTGTACTGGAAGAGAGACTGTGAGAGCGTGAAGAGGAAGTGCAGCGGTTTTGCTGAAGGGTGTATCCCTTCATCTTTCTGGACTAAAATAAAAGGACTGGCAAATTTGTTTGTGGACGTAGCCCATCGTTTGGGTGAACCACATTATATTTGTGTCTCTCTGTAATGTTTAATGTGTTTTTGCATCTTGTTTATTGATTTAACTGTATAATTTTTATTCTCTGCAGTCCTATTTTTCTAACACTCAGAATCATATATTCTACATTTCCTATGTCAAAGTCTAGCTAGTAATGCAAATTTCCCGTAGGCAATTTCTATGAAAGTTACCCTACAAATGTTGCAGATCATAATCCACTTGTAGAAATTAATAAAAATGATTCATGGAAGTAACTTATGTTTGATACTCATTCCCATACTTTTTTCTAAAATTTGGGAGGTTCCTACTTGATTTGGAGAGCTAGTTTGGCCATCACCCTTGGGGGGATTTGAACACAATTTCATAGTAATTTTGGTATTTTTGTCATTAGACCCAAAAAAAATTATATAGGCATAAATTATTCTAAAAAGTATCCATTAAACAACTTGGGATGTTTTAATACTCACCATACCATATCCTTTCAAATCTAGGACCATTTGGTGAAAGTTGGAACCCTCTAGAGTAATGACTAGTTAAGCTCGAATTTTGCCTGAATTGCACTTTTCTCCAAAATTCCAATAAAGGAACATTACGGTGGTATCAAAGTGTGGTCTTGGAACCTATTGAAGCTGTGTATTATAAGGATGAACTTGAAAAAATAATCAATTCATATGTATATTATACGACCAAGCAGGTTATGCAAGGGTTCGAATTGGTTGCTAGCCAACTTAGGGGTAATAGAAATTTCCATCATAGAGAGACACATAAGACAATTCCTTTTGAATAATTTTATCATTGGTTGAATGAATTTAGGAAAAAAAATTCAAATGTGAATTCATTAAGGGAAATTCAACAATCCACATGTTTGAAGGAGAATGAAATGAAAAAAAAACAGCTTGTGAAAAGAGCCTAGATACGCCATTAAAGGAAGAAATAGATAATCATGAAGTGGAGAATCAATTACCTAAAGATGATTTCAGAGAAGAAAATAAAGAGTAAATTAAATACAAACAAATAATCTTTACTAATGGGGGTTGTGAAAATCAAAGAGAATCTACTGAGGGATCATTGAACTATGAAGGAGTACCTATTGATAGGTGCTCACAACTCTATGTTGGTGATGTAGAGATCATTTTTGAAACTTTTCTTGCAATACGAAGTTCTCATAAGGATGAATATGAACACCTTGTGATAGATAATGAAGAACCAAGATCAACTTCTCCATCACCACTTGATCTTCAAGAAGTTGGTCAAATCAAGAAGAAAGAAGAAGAGGAGGTTCACTCCCATGAACCATCCTTCATTTAAGGGTATTTGAATATTAGTTAAATGAGTATCTATTATTCCCTTCAAATGCTCCATGACACTCAAGCATTGGTATAGAATTATTGTTGGAAAGATTCTTCATTGAAGGAGCCATTCTTCCTTGAAGACATGGAGAATATTCAAAGAGAAATGTGCAACATCAAAGGTAATTTCATGTCTTTGCTTTTTTATAGAAACAATGTGATTGAGATTAGTGAATGTTTATATTAAGCCTACTTGAATAATAATGAATATATTCATAAGCTCAAAATTCAAAATTAGAAACTTCTTGAGAGGTTGCAAGATACATTTTCTTCCTCCTATATTTCATATTGTCATATGGTAGACTGCTTGGAGGATTCTCATGAAATGATGGATCATGATAAACATGAAAAATTGCGGGTTATTAATGTCTTTGAATATTATATTTATGAGAGCCAATCGCTTGTTGTGGTGGAAGAGGAACTTGATTTGCCTCTTGAAAATGGTTACACACTTTTTGAAGAAGTACACGATTCCACATGATTCCACCACCTTGGAACCAATCCATGAGGAAAGTTTTTAATTTTTAAAAGAGGTGCATACTCCTATCCATATTGATCCTTCAGATGATGAAAATTTTGTACTTTATAATCATTTGGGTTAGTTGGTTATTTATCCTACATCCTACACTTCCAAATTTCACTTCATTCATCCTAATGAAATATGGATGAAATGTTTCTTTTTTATGATGCCACATGAAGAGTATGGACTCTCTATCTCTCCTTTTGAAGATGACATTATTAGAGCACCATATTATTTACATTTTTAGAAGCATCCTTTTTTACTTTATTATGATACACATCTACATGGGTGGTCCTATGATGTTCGCTTGAGCCACTTGGACACTCATGATACTCATGATTTTCCTTTCTCCTCACCTAGTCCATTTGATGTTGGAGGAACTTCATCTCACATTTGGGTGAAGGGATCTATGATTGAAGAACACTATTATTGGAAGCAACATGCTCTGTTATTTCATGATGATATACACCATTATTGGCAGCAACTTACTTGGATGTACAATCACTTTCATGGTTCTTTGATGATGTACCTTCTTGATGTACATTTGTATGATGTTGTTATGTACTTTCATGATCTATATTTTGTACTCATGATGTTTGGAAGGGTGAAATACAAGCAATGGGATCCTGGAATTTTTTGGTTTCATCTCACTTGGAATAGTAGTTCGATTGTTGGTTTGAGAAAGAAAACCAACGTTCAGTTGTTTGAGTTCATCTTTGCATATAAGTGTTCCAATTTCCTATATGGGAGACATTTCAAGAGATTTATTCAATTTTCACATGCTTGGTGTTCATGGAATTTCATCATAGACATTTCACACCATGCATATATTAGGATCATATGGGACCTTGGGATTATTTTTGGTCTCACTAGTTTCAATTTTTGGGGGAACAAGCAACATTGGATATTTAATAACCACTTGAGAAGATGATTGTAATTAGAGTAATGCAAAAACAATCATGGCGGTTCCTCTGTAAAATTTTCTTGGAATCTTAAGAAAATCAAAGTTTCGTAACATAGTACCAAGTTCAAAGAATGATACAAAAGCAAAAAGGGGTGAAAGTTCATAAAATGTTTCCAAAATATGGAAGTAAAGATTATTTGCAAAAAAAATGGCTTTTATCGATTTGATTAATCCTTTTTGTGTTACCGGTGATGTTACAATATATATCAATATGCATAATCCACATATCTTTACTTTCAGGAACACAAAACTGCAGTACATGAGTGTCACTACTCAAATTGTGGCTAAAGAAAATTAATGAGCACAACCATAAGAGAGCACTTGGTGCAAAGGAAGGAGTACCAAATCTAGATGCCACTTGGGAATATGATTTTTTTTTGCAGCATGCAAACTTCAAATTTATTGAGGACAAGCAATCTTGAGCGGGAAGGATTTTCATGTCCCCAATTAAATAATTTCCAAATAAGACTATTTGGAAATAATGTTTCACCAACCTGGTAGTTCCCTATGTTGAGATGGAGACATAAATTTTGTAAGAAGGGGATATGGGACCCAAAACAACTTTATTTTATCATATTCACATTTAAATGGGTCACATAATTGATAAACTATAAGAAAATAAGGTGGCATGGATTCATGAAGATGCTTGGAAGCTTGTGGAGCCTTTGGATGACTAGATTTCCCACACACTTGGCATGATATTCATCCAGATTCGAACACATGGGTAACGTAAAATTATTGCATGGTTATGTGGTTTCAAATATCATATAATGATCCAATGAAGTCGAATTGGTAAAGGAGGGTAACTCCCATGGAAGAGGAATATATTAGAAGACAAGGTGTGCCACTTGGAAGGAGATTATATGCACCCTATGACAACAAATGATGGAAGATTATATGACAAGTATGAAAAATTCATACCTCATTTCTGAAATATTACAAATATGACATGACAGGGATAAAAATATCCATCAAGAGGTCGAATTTGGGAGTTAGAGGAAACCATTAGAATTGGGGAAAGTATTGGAGCATGAAGAGCAAGACAAGTGCCATGAGAGTTACTAAACCACTAAGATGAGTTGGAGGAAACCCATGGAGGGAAATTATACCTTAATATGCCTCATGAAGTTAATAAAAGAATATCATGAGGAATAATAATTGCTTTTATTAATTTTGTAATTGGAATTTGGCATTTTTGAGAGATTTTGCTTGTCCATTGCATGGTGAGTGTTCACTCCAGTTACTTGTGGACCAATTTTGAGGGAGTTGGATTCCTTTACAAGTTGTTTTATGGAGAGGAAATTAATACCTCTCATGGGAGATTAATGAATCAAATTTAGTTTCAGTTTAAAGTTCCATACAATCGAATTCTCCCATTCCTTCTTCTCCATTTCCCCGCACTCACATCTGATGGTGCACTTGTTGGAGTGATTATTATGCCTTGCTAAGGATATTTGATTCCCAAGATTTTATTTATGATTTATGGCTCTGTAGTCTCATTTCCATATGATATATAAGTCAAAATATCAAGAATACACATGTTAGATACTCGCATTTCCATGTTCTTGAATAACTAGTTTTCATAGTTTTGGCTTCAATATTGAAGTAGATTTATATAATATTTGTATGAGGACATTTGTATGAGTTTTATGAGGATGGGAAAGAAGTATATGATGTATGGATCTGTAATATTATCTCCACATGATTTATAAGTCAAAATATCAGAGATACATGTATGAAAATCTTGCATACCCATGCTTGTGTATCACTAGTCTTCATGGATTTTGGCTTCAATCTTGAAGTAGTTTTATACCAGATTTGTATGAGATATATTAATTGATGTGTGATACTCATTCCAATACTCTATTCTAAAATTTGGGAGGTTTGTACTTGATTTGGAGAGCTAGTTTGGCCATCACCCTTTAGGGGGGTTTGAACACAATTATATAGTAATTTTGGTCTTTTTTTCATTAGCACTAAACAAGTTTGACAAGGTATAAATTCTAATAAAAAGTATCCATAAACCAACTTGGGATGTTTTAATACTCAGAATACCATCTCCTTTCAAATACAGGACAATTTGGTTAAAGTTGCAACCCTCTAGAGTCATGACTAGTTAAGCTCGAAATTTTCCCGAATTGCACTTTTCTCCAATATTCCAAAAAATGGACATTACAGCAGTTTATAATACCTGTACAAATGTTAGATTATTTCCTCAAACACATATTAGATCAGACATCCATACCCGCATCAAGGATTGCTAGGAATGTTGTTACTATGGTAATTAGTAATTCATTATGAACAAAATTATTTAGATATGTCTGTTGTTATCCACTACTTGAATGATTTAGAATTGATGATTTTGCATCTAACATATTGAAACCTTGTTTAATACTATATCATAAATTCTTACATTTTCACTGTATATTTCCTGTTTAAATCTTTTTGCATTTTGAAATCTGAATGCCGATTGAAATCCATTTCCATAGAGAAACCTTAAATTTAAACCTTACAGATCTCATAAGAAACTTAGTGCAGTTAGATATATGGTATCACTTCATGTTCAGAAAAATGAAATCAAGAAGAGATTTAATTATCAACATAATCATTAGATGTAATTAACTTACAGTTAAAAAACCCAAATTAAACCATACATGTTGAATCCACAAGAAAGAGATCAACAATTGAGATCTCAACCGCAAAGAGATCAACAGTTTATAAAGATTGTGGAAGCACAATTCGAAGAAGTTGTATAGTGCAGAAAAAATCCACAATATGCATTATGGAAGGTGTTGTTCCACAAAGGAATAAAAGTTTCCGATCTAGATCTCAGCCGCAAAGAGATTGAAGTTGATAAACATTATGGATGACCAAATTACATAAGCATCATTCAAAGAAGTTGGATGGCCGCAATCTGCATTGCAGATCGTATTGATCCGCAAAGGAATAAATATTGGTGATCAAGATCTCAGTCGCAAGAGATATATTTCTGATAAATATTGTGGAATATCAAATTATGGAATCTCACGCAATTCGAACAAGTTGGATAGCGCACCCGCAATCCGCATTGCAGAAGGTGTTGATCCACAAAGAAATAAAATCGACGGTGGACATCTAAGCAGCAAATATATCGATAGATAATAAGAACTGTGAAAGAACAAATCAAGGAAGTTGGATGCCACACCCGCAATCCACAATCTGCATTGCGGATGTGGTTTCCACAAAAGTGTGAAACCTTTGTAATAAATTGGTTCCAATGTAGAGGAATCATGCTGTTCTTTAAAAATTGCATAACCTTCATCAAGAGACAATTCAAGTTCCTCTTCAACCACATCAAGTGTTTGGTTATATTCAATATCATCTTCAAAAACATAAATCACATTAAAATTTCCACATTTCTCATGATACACCATGTCATGAGAATCCTCCAAACAATCTACCATTTGACAATCGGAAACACAGGAGGGAAAACAAGTATCTTCCAACTTTTCAAGAAGTTTCTCATTTTGAATTGTGAGATTATGATTATCCTCATTATTATTCAAGTATGCATCATGTAACAATTTATTAATCTAAAACAACTAGTTTCTATAAAAAATCAAAGACATGAAATTACCTTTGATGTGGTACATCGCTCTTTTAATCTTCTCCATTTCTTCAAGGAAGGATGGTTCCTCCAATGAAGTAGCTCTCCAACAAGAATTTGACACCAATGCTTGAGTGTCATGGAGTATGCTAAGGGACTCTTGGAACTTATTTTCATTCATATTTAGGGGCCCTTCAATAAAATGAGTCTCTTGCATATGAACCTACTCATCTTCTTCCTTTTTTCTTGGACCAAATTCATGAAGCTCAAGTGGTAATGGGGAAGTTGATCTTGTTTCTTCTTCAACTGCTACAAGGTATTAATTTTCATGTTTACTAGAAATTTTTCTTACAACAACATTTTGAAATATGATCTCTATGTCACCAACATAGATTTGTGAGCACCCATTAGTAGGTACTCCTTCATAGTTCAAACATCCATTAGTAGATGCTCTTTGTTTCATTTCCAAGGTAGAATGTGTCTCGAAATGATCTTCAGTATTTTCAATAGAATTTTATTCATACTCATGTGATGTCTCTTCATATTTTTTAGAGTCACTTGGGAGTGACTTTCGATCCTACTCGTGTACTACTTCTTCTACTTCACCTATTTCATAACTAGGTGGTTCATGGGTCTCCTCCTTTTTCTCCTTCAAGCAAGCTGATGCATTTTCCCCCTTGGTTTTCCTAAAATAAATATATTTTCTCCAAAGTTGGATAGCCAAAAATTCGAATCCTTTCATAAAATTCTTGTTCATGTCTTCAAATATAGGATCCATCATTTTTATATGCTCCTCACCATCATATGAAATTCCCTTTTCATCCCTAGTCATAGTTTCCTCTTCAACAAAAGAACTTTTGGGTTTCATAATCTAATGGTGGTCCCTCAATTATTGTCCTCATAAATATCATACCACATCACATGCCAATATTATGCTCTAATACCACGGTAATGTCCTTTTTTCTAATTTTTATGACAATGACCAATTTTTCACTTTTTCCCCAATTTCGACCTTTGACTAGTTTTGATGTCTAGGTTTCCACATTGGTCCAAATGCTCCCAAATATTCAAGGAATTTATATGAATGATATTAAGGTTTTAATATAGTATTTAGGGAATATTTATCAACCTATAAATGATTATTCAAACTTTTTTAATATTCTGGTCGAGGTAGGAGTTTTGACTACTAATTTGGGGTTCTAATTCCCCCACAATGAATACTGAAAATTGCTTCGCAAATGCACTCAATCAAACTCGAATTTATGAATGGAAGAAGGGGAAATGTAAATGAAATCAATTTTAAATCATATGCATCACCATTCAACTTTTAATTTCTTCTATAACTCCCTTAAATCAGATGCAAAAATACTAGTTTCAACTTTGGGGGGAATGATAGGAAAACTTCTCCAAATGCTATGAAACTCAACAAAATAACTCCAAATTATTATGTACTAAAAATTAAAATCATATAATCAATAAATAATATTCCATTCATCCATAAACCATCAGTATTTTACTTATCCATTCGAATCTATCAACATTATATTGGTTCGCAACAAGGTAGTGGGGAAATGACATTGTTTCTTCATTCTTTAACATTTATACATGAAATATTTTGGGTATTTAGACTTGAGAGTCTTCTGAAATTTTAAGTACATAAATAAAAGTATACTCATCAATAAATAATCAGTATTTTACTTATCCATTCGAATCCATCAACATTACATTGGTTCACAACAAGATAGTGGGGAAATGACATTATTTCTTCATTAATTAACATTTTTACATGAAATATTTTAGTATTTCAACCTGAGAGTCTTATGAAATTGAGATAAAGATAATTTAAATTATAACATGAAATAATGGGGCATTATAATCTTCCCAAAATATATCAATATCTCATCCAAAGTGCAATCCCTCCATGAGCAAGAATATGCCATAAAAATTGGAAATGGTTGAGAGAAAGTGTTTCCATAGAAGGAAGCACAATATTCCCTATAGATTACACCTGAAAATAAAACTCCATTAAACCTCCATGAAATAACTGATTTTCCTCTCCAAACACCAAATTGGATGGGAATCTTTCACCCTTGAAATTGGCTAATGCAAGAAAACTAGTCATCCACTAGGTCTCACAGTTCACAAATGACAAATTCTCAAATGAAAAAATAAATTATCTTGGTTGATTCATGTATTTTATAAACATCATTATTCTTATAAGGTTACTAATCCATCCAAAAACTCAAGTCAATTCGAATTTGGGTGTGGGCTCAAGATTTGCCATGTGTCCTCCCTTTCCTAACCTTCCATCTTCTCCCAATTTGAGTAGGAACCCATTGAGGTTCCACAACTCATATGAGCACCCCATTGAATTATATATTTTGACTTGACATGTAATATGTGCAAAATTTTATCCTTCATATCTAATTTGTGTCATAGGTGTCATATCATCTTCATCATTGTTGTCATAGAGCTAGGGAAACTAGTCCAAGTGTCTCACTAGCTCCAAAATGACTCTTCCTCTACCATGAAAGTTACATTTCCTTCCAAATTTGACCTATAATGCATATGGACAAGTGTATTATCCTTATAACTCATCCAAGAAAATTTAGGCTTCCCATGAATTCGAAATTGCAAGAGGAGGATTCCATGTGGCACATAAATTCTAGCTTGTGCGGGCCCCATAGTCTCCATGTGTCTCCATGCTCCATTGCCACTTCAATTTTATCTTGTATTTATTTATTTATCTCCTTTATTAATTATTTATTCCATTATAATGTTCAAACATCATTAATTTTTCCCCTTATTTCAAATCCCAAATCTTCCACCCCCAACCTAGGAAACTAGTAATTTTCCTTCTTGGCAATTATTTGACCCTTAGCATCAATTTGGCAAACTCTCATGAATATGGTAAATGTGATTAGGCCATTATGGCCCAATGAAAAATTTGGGACATGAAAGAAAGGTTGATCAAACTAGTAATACGAAGGATGTGAATTAAACTCTCATTGTTCAATAATGTCATGTCATAGTTAGGGATTTTAAATATGTGTCTGTAGATATATGCTATAAGAATTATTATTATTATTATTTTTTTTTTTGGGGGGGGGGGATTTTAAGGAACATTACAAATATGCAGATGGTGGGACTCTATTTATTTTAGGGTTTTTGTTCTTCAGTTCTGGATTACCCAATTTGTTTTTGGTAGGGATTCAGTCCATGATGGTGCGAAGTCTTTTTAAATTTCTGGTGTTGTGTATGGATTTAGGGTTTCTGTTAGGATCTCTAGACATAATCATGTGGTTTCTTGTTCTAGTTTCCCTCCTAAGGATATTCCTTTTGGTACTCTTTGTGTGGATCTACATGTCCCTCTAGATGGGTAGGGGAATGTTTATGACTAAAAGAGGATGTTGAAGGTACCACAAGCCAGCAAAACATGCCAGTTTCAAGTTCAAAAGGATAGGAAAAACAAGTATATGTGTGTTTTAGGTAAATATATCATGACAAATAGGGTTTATGCTATGTCTTCCATATCCCTTTTCAAAAATTTCAAGTATATTTATATGAGAAAGTTGTATATTATTGAATAGATGACAAAAAAATGGAAACCCATGATCAAATACAAGCCTATAATTAGTATGCTCCTAAATTGTTGTATTTTCTTTCATTTTATTACCGATGAGAGCCTACAACTTATTGCATATAATTTTGGGGTAATTGGTAATGGTTCATTAGTTTTTAGTAGGTGGGATTCTGGATTTGAGGCTTGCGAAAAAAAACCAAGAGATCTTTGGGTTGTTTTTCCTGGTTATATAATCCGTCTCTATTCTTTCAAAGAATTTATATCTATTACCAACTTCATTGGCCATTTCATTCTGGTGGAAGAGGAGACACTTATGGTGGTGGCAAGAAAATTCCTAGGGTTCTTGTGGAAATGGAATGGAAAAAGGGATTATCATAGGAGGTTTGGATTGAGTGGTCAGAGGGTTCCTTTGTGCAAAGGATTTATTATTGGCAACTTCAACCATTTTGTTGTCCCTTCTGCAGGGAGATTGGTTGCCTTCATAAGAACTATCCCAATGAGCTATTTTGTTCAATATGAGGATTCAGTTTCCTCATATCGAATGGGGGTATTGGGGGATTTGGACACTGAATGTCGCTTTTCCTTTCCATTGGATCAAGGTAATGTTTAGTGGTGAAATTTCACCAATTGGCTATTTTCGGTTTTTTTTTTCAAAAAAAAAAATTTCTATTTGGCCATTTTTAGTGTCTAATATCACCTATTTTTTCATAAAATATGGGTTTTTATCATAATATTTGCCAAAATTTACACATTTTATTGTTAATTTTATGTTTCATATTTAGTATTCACCTACCTATCTATAAACATATTTTTTTCAATCCAAAACAATCGCCTAGAATACTATACTTAAGTATAATATTAGAATCCTTAAAAAATACCCTGCATTAGATGAGGAGTGTAATTGACATTTCTTGGGAAATTTGTCAAATTTCCATCCTCTACTTTTGAAATTTCTTTCCTTAGAGGAGGTTTTAGGATCTTTGAAGTCACATTTTCTAGTTGAGGCTCTATTAGGTTGTGAATCCTACTTGGGTGGGGTTGGTCAATTAGTTCTTAATTTGAAGAGGGTGTTTTCTTATTCCTTGCGAGTTGTGCTTATACATTATTGGAATATGTCTTCTACAATTCCTGTGAATCAACCTAGGGGGGTCTTATTTCTCCTATTCCTATGTTATTTGTGTTTACTTATTCTATTTCACATCTACAAGTAGTTAGATAGAGATAATTCTTTGTCTTCTGAACCTATTTATCCTTAGTATAAAAGCTTTGAAAATAATTCTTTTTTGAGTTCTAGGCATGCTATTTTGGTTGAATCGAAGTAGGGTTGGAATGATGGGGAATGTGTGACTAAATATGTTATTTTTTCATCTTATGGGGCTATTCATAGTGTTGAATCCATGTAGAATTTTTATTTTAGACCTCCTGATTTCCCCCCACTTTCTTTGGTGAAGGAAAAGAAAAATAAATTCCCTATATCTACTTGTCCTACCCTTTGTATGATCATTATGATGACTCTATTTTTGCATTGACTCCAGTGAATGTAAATCCTACAAGTGCCTAGAATGGTGTATTGGAAGAATAATAAATTTTAATTTATTCCGGAAAATATTCCGAGAAGTTGAATATCATCCCCATTGCATTTGTTCATTGTCCTAACGTTACTACCAGGGAAAAAAAGGGGTAAAAGATGTAAGGGGTCAACTAATTGTACTTAGAACCTTTTGAAGGGAAAACCTAAGTTCATTAATCCTATGGTTTCCTCTCTAAACTCCATTGGTCTCTCTTTGGAATATTTGTCTTCTTCAAGTTCTGGTTTTGGGGATCTAAGAGAAAGGTCTATTTGGGAACCAATTGATTAATGAAACTTTTACATTTCAATATAAGAGGGGTAGGTTGATCCATAAACATAGATACACTTAAATGAACATTTGAGGCTGATGTCCTCTTATTACAAGAAACTATGTCTTGGGATACTAAAGTGTGCGATATTTTTCTAAATATTTTCCCCAATTGGGAATGTTGTACATTGGATTCTAGTGGTCAGTATAGGGGTTTATTGGTGGCATGGAATACTTAAAGGGTTTATTTTAAACCCTTGGCCACTTATTTTGGGATTCTTATTGAAGGGAAGTTTCATGGTTGTGATATATTTGTCCATATTTTGAACTGTCATGGGCCTTACCTACATAGAATGGAGTTCTGAAATAAGCTTGTATTTATTGGGTTGCTTAATGACCCGTCCTTAATTGTGGAAAGTGATCTTAATCTCACCTTTTCATTAGATGAAGTGTGGAGTTCAGGTAATGTAGTTTATCAATTGGATGAGTACTTCAAAAATATTTTTGAAATTTCAAGAATTATTGATGTGTTACTGAGTGTGTTGTCTTCAACATGGTCAAATGGGAGAACAGGGAAGGTTGGTATTGCAAAAATACTTGATATGTTTATTTTAGCTAAAGGATTGAGTCATGTATATGGAAACTTCATATCATTATCTATATTTGTAGGGATCTTCGATCATAGGCCTATTTTCTAATAGCTGGATGTTGAAAAAATAGGTCAAAATGTTCCTTTCAAGCTCAATCATACATGGTTAAAAATTCATGATTTGTGTAAGTTGGTCAATATGAAGTGGTCTTCATATGTTATCGAGGAAGGTTTGTCATCAATATAGACATTGATATAGAAACTTAAGCTACTAAATAAAATGTGTCTAAGTGAGACAAAGAGAAAAAGGATGAAAATAAGAGGAATTTGGTTCATATTGAAGCTGAAATTAATTTTTTAATGAGCCATAATGATGATGATTATTTCTTTACTACTACAAAAGAAACATTCAATAACTAAGACTCAAAAAATAATATTATCCTTAAACAATAGGAAATGACTTGGTGTTTTAAGAGTGGGGCAATATGGTTGATATAAGGGTATAACAATACAAAAAATTTCCACAATTTTAGAAATTAGAGAAGGATCAACAAAATCCATATGGGAGTAAAAGGATGTTAGTTGGGAGCTAATATATGATAAAAAACTATATGTAAATCATTTCTCTCCCACATTTCAAAAGGGTATTTAAGTAAAGAGCATTGGTCTCTTTAGAACATCAATTGAGGGTATTGAAATATTTCTTGTTCTGTTTTGGTAGTGAGGAAGAAGCTATTGTTGGGGAGGTTGTCACTTTGGAGGAGTTTAAAGGTATATTGAAAAAATATTCTAAGGAAAAGAGTCTGATACTAATGATATTTTCTTTCACCTTTTAATAAAATGCAAATTGAAAGCTGTGCATAAATTATCAACCCAGGGCTACAAGGGCTTATGAGATACCTGACAAAGTATATGTCAGACATAGTAACTTGGAATGGTTTAACATAGAGGAAATCAATGGATTACAAAACTAAATTTCAGATGCAACTATTGGTGAGCAGGATCCTAAGAAGATCATAACTTACTGAAAGAATCATGTAATCAAACCAAAAGCTCTGACTATGAAACTTAACAACCCTCTGTTATGTTGTAATGTTCTGCTATGCTATAGAAAGGAATTCATGCTTAAATATGATTAAAAACATTGAAAATTTCACATGAAAACAATTTAATAAACAACAACTATAGTATAGGAATTGGAAAGAGCTAATTTAAGTCAACAACCTGCTTCTACCATCATGAGCTAGTAACATATTCTCAACAATAATTGTAATGCAATCGTTCACCACAGAAGTAATACTAATTTAGTGTTTGTAATCCATACATTTCCCTATGTTACTAATAATGATAATTAAGATTAAACTCTCTAATTGTGTCACCACTTAAACATTCACATTCAATAGTAATCACCACACCAAATCGAAATCAGAGACAATTAGATAAATCTTCAACCACATAAAGGAAAATAATATCAACTACGTGCATGAAGAAAATAAATTCTAACTACAACAAAACCTACCATGGAAGGGGGGCCTAACTTCGGAGACAGGAGGTGAACAAGCCACTCACTCACACAAAATTAATTAACACATACCTAATCAGGATAATATAGGAATTTATATAAAAAGGTATGATCACAACAGTGTTAAATAGATCTATGCAAAATGATGGCTAATCTATCTTGGCAGAAATTCCAATTTATTATACATCAACACTCATGACAGAATGCTGAAAGATCGTACAGTTACAACAAATTTCCAAATAAGTCTCATCTACTTATTCTCAAAATATTTCACAAGCCACCCCAGGAGCTAATACCATGAAGAATGGAGATGACTCCAGGAATATGTCAAAGCAGTCAACACCCTCTTTGGATAACCCAATGAATCATGAATCATTTCATACCTAAAGTGTTGAATTGGACACAAAATATTCGATCCCCATAGTGATTACATCATCATGTATGCACTGGGTAGATGACTAAAATAATGTAAAACAAAAAGAAAGAGCATAATATATAAACTTGATACCAATCTGTTATAACTTGAGACTGAGATGCGAGTTGTCCAGCTTCCATAATTCCTTCATTTTGCAACCTGAAAGTAAAATGATATTAAACCTGAAAACACCACTTCTTTAGTAGGAAATCATGGCATCATAACTATATCTAAATCATCAGAAATTGAAAAATAACAAGGAAAATGAGATCAATCCTTACTAAAGCCAAAACTTCACCAAATGTAATGAAGAGAGCAAATAGTGATATAGGATTAAATCAGAAATTTCATAAACAAGGAAAAATATTAGAACAAAAAGGGTCATATACATAGCCCATGATCTCCCCCAAACCAAAAGGTTTGCATGTCCTCATGCAAACTAAAACTATGATCCACTAACAAGGGTACTTGGAGAGTTTTTTAGGCACTCATCACTCCAGTTATAGGAGGAATAACCACCTTCTGTTGCACTATAAAATACCCTCTATTCATTAACAAATTTGAAAAATTCGATGTCGTCTCCATCCACCACAAGACACCAAAGTATAGGAAAATGAAATTGAAGCTCGATCCAATTGGCTTTATGCATACTTAGGCAATAAAAATAGACTTGTACTTTATCTAGGGCTCGCTCAAACATTCTAACAAAGAAAGGATCTTTTCTTTTCAGGTATGGACTCAGAGCATTAATCCTTCTTCATAGATAGAGAAAAACCTCTAACTTGTGAAAGGGAATCCAATTCCTACATTCCTGAACAACTTTAAGTTGAGTGGTTGTTATAGCTGATTTTACCACTCCAGGTAAATCACAATTGTATGGCCTTCCCCTATCCCTTTGCAGACTCCTTAGACCCCTTGGACCATTTTTTGTCCTTTGATGTTTTCTTGACCATCCCTGAAAACATGTGAAAATTAATACACGCGAATTTTAAACCTATAATCACGTATATACGTGGGTTTGACCCCTAAAACCACGTACATCGGGATTTGTGTATAATCCAAATTCTTTTGGAGTTTTCCTTGACATGGATCCGACTCACTTGACTCCTAGCCTTCCATATGCCTTGAGATCGCTCGGATTCGACCTTTCATTACTCCTTTGAAAAGCTATATAAGGTACTCTTTGGTACATTGAAGGCATAAGAGAGAATTGAGAGCAAATACACTATAGTCCATTGTTGCTGGAACTTGTGCTTGAGTCTGCATCCCTTTGTCCCTTGGAGCACTTTTGTGTTCTTCCCAAGCTTGCCTTTTGCTAGTGAGCTTGCTATCGAGAGATGGAGGATTGAGGTGGTGGAGGCCCAAGTGGGGGATTCAGTTTCTCTGATTCGCAGACATGCTGACAGAGGTTGTATCCATTGTAATCTCTGATTTTATATTAATAGAAATATCTTTTCCTATCCAATAATGTATGTTTGAATGAATATTTTATCCATGGATGATTTCAAATGCTTATACATTGTTGATTATATATGCTAGAATAGATCTAACACCAATATATATAGTATGCTTGTATTGTTTACTTGTTATTGAGGAAGTGATTTATTAATTCAAGCTGAAGTTGGAAAGCTCAACGCGGATCTACTTCAACCATCCGAAATAAGGTATGAGGTCTGATCCTTTAGTGTTAGATATTTAATCTCTATTGCATATTGGAAAGGATTGATTTCTAGAATCAAGCTATCTGTTGTGGTACCCCAAGCCATAGGAATTTCTCTCCGTAACAGAATTGGTGACTCCATTGGGGAGTTCCTAGTAGTTATCCTTTGGGGGTTTTCTATCGGCATTCAATGGCTTTGAATTTCTCTTTTTCTCTTGTTTCTGTGTCAGGTCTGGGGGCATGTTTTCCTAGTAGTGTCTTATTGGTGTGAAATTTGTCTCGACTTGTCTATTTGCCTTTATTTTTGTGCACCTTTCTTCCTGTACGTGAATTTTGAACTCATAGTCCTGTATATACACAGGTTTCACTGCTATTTTCACATACACATGAGGGTTTACTGCGAACAATCACGTATGCCCTTATTTTTACCTTTTAGAGGAAGTTGGAGGGTTGCTGGGTGAATTTTGATGATTGCTGAGTCTCCTTTGATACTGCCAGAGTCTGTATACACCTCTATTTCTGACCAGAGACGTTTTTTTAGGGTAAATTTCTTTTTTAAAGAATGTTCTTGTCATTTCATTTTCGATTTTTTGTTTTGGGATTAGTGCATTAGATTTATTTTACCTTAGTACTTTGCTTGAGTACTGCTTGAGTGTGCTTGTAGAGTTTGGGGGTTATAGAGCCATTCTTTTGCTTTTATATCTCATTTTTATTTCAGAAAAATCCAAAAATATTTGCTTATCATTATGCATTGCATCTTGGATTTTGCATAGTACTTGCACTAGATTTGTTTGGAGTATTAGTCAGGATTTCATATAGGAAAGCTTGCATTTATCATTTGAAGAAAATTGTGCATTTCATGTAGTAGCATACCCTGTTTTTCATGGACACAATGCATTTGTATTGATTGTTAGGTTTGCATTTTACTTCATGTTGTGTCATAACACCATTAGTTGCATAGCCATATACCTCTTTTGAGTAATAAAGCCAATTAAAATCAACGCTTAATTAAAATGAACTACACTATTTTATTTGATAGGGTTCACAAAAAAAATTAGGTTTTAGGGTCTTGGCATAGTTCATTGTGAGTTAATTCTCCAACACCACTAAACAACAACATGTATGTGTCTGTCCAGGTGAGTGTGTGAAATTCCTTGGTATAGACAGTGTTTCTCAGGATCCTCCTCTCAAAAGGGAGTTAAGCACGAGGCAGTGTGAGCGATTATTGATTGGGATGACCAATAGTCATAACTGAGTAGCACCAGAGATAGTTCTAGGATTGTATTCATATCTGGGGTCTCTTTCGATAGTTTCAGGCTTTTCTACCCTGCCCATACAGTCAATCCCGCCTACGACTGTCCGCTTGAGCATTGATTATATTGAGGTGACCTTAGTGACCTTACCTAGGATATAGAGGGGGTACTTTGTAGGGGTTATTCTGCGGGTGTCCCGGCCAGGTTGGGGTCGAACAGAACAGTAGCTTTATGTGTTGAAGCTGAGGGCTGCAATAATTGGTTACATACCTCCGCTTGTTGTGTATGGGAGTCTCAACCCTCTCCTAGGCGAGAGATACCTGCTTCATTCAGGAGCTCACTTATCCTACCCTTGATTGCTTGTGTTTGGATTTAGATTTTCTTGGTGATTTCTCTATGCACGATAGCTTGCCTAGGGTTTGCGTAGATAGAGAGTCTTTTTTTTTTAGTCATTCTAGATTCGGGTCATCGCTCTCGTCTTTTAGCAGGACTTCCACCTTCTACATCTCCTCCTCCTTTGGGAGAGAGAAATAGACAGTCCAGGCAGACTAATTCACACATTGATTCACACACCATGTGAGACCATATAGAAGGTATTCCTGAACCACCTTCTCCCATTCGTGTGGAAGATGGGGAGTTTACTCCTAACTATGATCCTTCACTCGACTTGACTGAGTTAGGTCCTATGATTTCTGAGATAGGAACTTTTCATGATAGACCTACTTACTCTAGGGTTGATTCTCCATTGACGCATCACCGGTATGGAATGCCGAAGGATGATGAGACTCATTTTGAACCCGCGAGCACTAGTTATGGTAGTTATGGTATGTCTAGTTTTCCCACACATGATTTGGCATTCCATGTCGAATCAAAGTTTGAGCCTAACACTATGCCTGGGGGCACTCTCATTCCTTACCATGCGGAGAGGTTTCGAAGCACAAGTCACATTGCACCTTCCATCCCGACAGTGGAAGCTACATCACATATTCCTCCTAGGTCTAGGGTTAGTGATCCTATTAGGATACCAGATCCTAGACGAGTGACTATAGGGAATAGCATGTATATAATTACATAGATCCCTTCATCCTCTGTCCCTAGTTCTTCGAATGTTCACCCTCCACCTCATTCACATGGTCGTTCGGGCTGGAATGTTGCTACGATTCAGGTCTGTACTACAGTTACTAGACCAGTTATGTCTCAGGTACACGCACTGCCCGTGGTTTCGGGAGGTCATGGTCATACTTCTAGAGGTCGCATTCCTACTTCTGGAACGTATATTCCTACTTATGGAGTGTCTCATGGGACATCTCATGCGATGAATTATGAACCCTATTATGGGACGTAGTATGAATAGGGTTCTTCACCTTATGGGGGCAGGTATCAACAACCTACTTACTTGCCAAATTACAGCTTTGTAGCTCCGAATAGTCAATGTACACCACACTATGGTGCTTCCATGCCACCCTATAAGGGTCAAACAGGAGGAGGGCACTATGGCCAAGGCCATGGTGGTAATCAGACCTATGTGAATCAGAACTATCAAGGAGCGGTCCATCGACCTCATAATCCTAGGCTCCCTTTCCTCGCAACGCTGAATATTCCTAAATTATAGAGATTGACAAACGATCATGTAGCTCATGACCTCGCTTGGCCGGCTATCCCTACTAAGCTTCCCTCGAACATACCCAAATTCGAGGGCAAAACAGGAGAGGATCCGAGTGAACATGTTACTACTTTTCACCTATGGTGCTCTTCGAACTCCTTACATCAGGACTCAATCCGTTTAAGGTTGTTTCAACGCACCCTTACAGGGCCTGCCGTGAAATGGTATATAGAGCTACCTAGGGTGGAATTCGCTCTATTCGATGACCTAGTGATGACTTTTCTTAATCACTTCTAGCTACCAGTGCGTTATGACATTGGTACTGAACTCTTGTCTACATTTCAGTAGGATAAAGCCACACGTATCTCGAATCACATCCAAGAGTGGCGTAGATGGAAGAGGTTAATTAAAGCCTTTATACCGTCGGAATTCCTCCTCGAATGGTTCCTTAAGTCGTTATTGTCGTACATAGCGAAGGATTTTTTACATCCGAAGTGAAAAATGAGGCACAAGCCATTCTTAGGGCCCAGGAACTGGACTTGATTTATGATCACTCCGATTTGTTATATGAGATTATTCCCAGTGCTCTGCATTCTAGTTTCAATCCCAAAGTTAAACCTGCACCACATGCCGATGGCATTGTTGGTTGTGTGAGTGCTAAACTTACAGATTCGGTTGCAAAACAAGTTTGTCAATTGTCAATCAACCAATCTGCTTTGGGACAAGCCACGGCTTCATCTCAACTTGCCCAAACGATGATTGTGCTTTCAGTACAATCGTCAGACCAGAAGGGTAACTAGTAGCCCGGACGGAATAAAAAGAAGGGTAAGAATAATCGTAAGGGTGGGAATAGGAATGAAGATGCTAATAATAATGACAAGAATGCCCATAATGCTGGGGGGCACAAGAAAGCTAACCGTAAGGTTAAATTTCCTTGCAAGTTGTGTAAGGATGATCACCTCACTTACTTGTGCCCTCGTATCGATGAAGCCTCGAGATTCTTAGCACAAGGACCAGCTGTGCTAACGAACCCTTTACCTCACAATCAAAATATGAACTCGAGGACCCATGATCAGTTTGGTGGTGATCAAGATCCACCGAAGGGTAGTGGTCATGGCTGCATTAACATGGTACATGCTGCAAAAGTTGTGACATGTGCGAAAGACTATGGTTCTTCACAACCCATCCCAAGCAAGGATCCTGATCCACCAGGGAATCCTTTGCGTATTGAGAAACCTGTGGATAAACCTGAAGCTACACCTCACATTCCTAAGGGATTCCTTAAGCGTTTGGGGCACAATCCTAATACCCAAGCTGCCCAGAACTATTCAGTTGTTGAGGATTTGGGCCACACTCCTTGTGCAATGTCTGCATTGGAAGTTCTTTAGAGTTGTCCTTCGCAAAGGAAGGCTTTGCTTTCTTCCCTTGGTGTGAATGATGATAATTCTTCCTTTATGATTAAATTTGAAACCATAGGACTTCAGCCTCTCTTTCCTTACTATGTGTCTCTTTCGATTCATGTAGAATGTCTTGACATGACCATTAAGCACACTGTGATTGACGAAGGCGCTACCGCTTTTGTGATGTCTTTATCATGTTGGAAGGGTTTAGGTCCCCTTGAGCTGTCTAAATCAATGACCATGTTAACTACGTTCGATGGGAGATCATTTAGGCCGCACGAGATCCTTCCTTCCCTTAAGGTCCGTTTGGGAGGGAACACCATTGCAATAGATGTCGAGGTGGTTGATGCGCCCGTTGACTACAATCTCTTGCTGGGTAGGAATTGGATGTACTATTTGCAAGCCATATTTTCTTCCTTATTTCATGTTGTATGCTTTCCATTTAACAGGAAGATAGTCACGATTGATCAAACATCATTCAAGAATCCGTTGGTTGCCGCATCTTCGGGAGCTTCGATCCAAATCGTTGAACACTCTCAGCTGGAAACTGGGAGTGTGGGTGTAGGCATGTATCCATCCCTCATGGGAAGTTTTAGTTGTCCTGTACTGATCCTTATGATAGGGTCTAGTTCTGGTGAGGCTTTGACATCTATGAGGTTAGTGTCTTTTCGCACGAGCAATATGGAAGATCCTTGGATTCTTCCTACACCGAGTACTCTGAGTGAGCCCATCGTGACGGATGTGCCATTTCCTACAACTATGGTAGCTTATCAATCTAATCTTGAGTGTGTTGCATAGCCCAGTCCTTACTCTTCACAGATGGAGGAGGAGGACCCTTATGTGCTGCCTGCATGGGCAGTATAGTCTCCTCATGCGCACGACTTCCTTGATAGTGTTTTCCCTTTAGATGAAGCGATTATTGAGGCCATGTCGGAAGTTGAGCCACCATGGGAAGAACTCCATCATAGATCTTACTTCCTTCCCAAGCTTGACTGCTTGGAGCTTGAGGACATTAGGGAGGTTCTTAGTGAGAGAATTGGTAGTCCTATGGTTTGATTAAGCTCTCCTGGTCCGATGGCTGATGGAAACATGGAAAATATATCTCCAATGATTCCTATCAATATTTCTTGCGATCCTGGTAGGATAGAGAATGTCTATATTGGGGCAGAATGTTCCCATGCTGAGATTCAAGAATACATCGAGCTGTTTAAATAAATCCGTGATATCTTTGCTTGGTCTTACGATGAAATGCTAGGTATCGACCCTCGCATTGTCGAACATGAGATTAAGACTTATCCCAATGCTAAGCCTGTTCAGCAACGCTTGCGTGCAGTGAATCCTAGGAAAGCACCCACAATTAAGGCAGAGATAGAGAAACTATTGAAAGCCGATTTTATCTATCCCATTCTCTTGATGGAGTGGGTTTCAAACCTTGTTCTGGTTGATAAGAAGGAAGGAGCGATCCACATATGTATTGATTTCCGTGATTTGAATCATGCCTATCCTAAGGACAATTTTTCCACACCATTTATTGATAAGATTTTGGATGAGTGTGCGGGTAGCGAGGTTTTTTCCTTCATGGACAGCTTTTCTGGATATAATCAAATAAAAATTAAGCATGAGGACCAACATAAGACTGCATTTATTTGTCCTTGGGGAACTTTTGCATATCAAAAAATGCCTTTTGGCCTTAAGAACGCCGGAGCTACTTTTTAGCGGCCCATGACCTTGATCTTCCATGATCTCAAATCGATTATCGAAGTATTTTTGGATGATCTTGTTTCTCATTCTCGTATGAGAATGCATCATTCCTATCATTTGAGATTGGTATTCGAAAGATGCCACCATTATTTGGTCAGGTTAAATCCTCACAAGTGCATCTTTTGTGTAAAGTTAGGTTGCTTGTTACGATTCATCGTGTCTAAAGAGGGTATAAGAGTTGACCCTTTGAAGGTAGAGGCAATACTTCAGTTGTCTCCCCCGAAAAATATTCGTCATCTTCAATGTTTTCAAGGCATGGCAAACTTCTTACGGAGATTCGTTGTCAATTTTACCAATTTGACTAGAGGCTTCATGTGTCTTTTGGAGAAGGACACCACCTTCTGTTGGGATGAGCAAGCCCAGGAGTCCTTTGATGCACTCAAGCGAGCCCTAGCATCAGCCCCAGTGATTAGTCCCCCAGACTATAGCCATGATTTCCTACTTTATGTGGCCACGTCCATGGAGACGATTGGAATGGTTTTGGTTCAAGAGGATGAGGAGCTCCAAGAGCATGTCATATACTATCTAATACAGAATCTTATTGATGCAGAGATTCGTTATTCTCATGTTGAGAAGCTTGCTTTAGCTACCATACATGCGGTTCAACGATTGAGACATTATATTCTCCTTCGCTAGACCTTGGTTGTAGCCCATGTCAATCCATTTCAATTTTTCCTCGCTGGGAGGATGATTGGGGGAAAATATAATAAATGGATTGTCATCCTACAAGAATTCGATCTCGAGTTTGTTTCGGCAAAGTCAAAGAAAACGTTAATTTTTGCAGAGCTTATATCGGATTTCCCAAGTGAGGCCGAGAAGTTGGTTTGTGAAGACTTCTTAATCTCAACTTTAGACCCATGGTATGGAGATATCATTATATATTTACAAACACTGAAGGTCCCTACTCACCTCTCATGGGATGAACGACGACGATTACGTCACGTGTCTAAGAATTACATCATAGTGGATAACACTTTGTACCACCGTGGGGCATATTCTATTTTACGACTTTGTTTAATTCATGAGGAGGCTAAGGTAGTACTAAATGATTGTCAAGGAGGGGTGTGTGGTGGTCATTTATCTGGGATTTAGGCAACCCAAAAAATATTAAGAGCAGGTTATTTTTGGCTGTCCATCTTTAAGGATTGTATGGATGCAGTTAAGAGGCGCCACCCTTGCTAGGTGTTTGCATGTAATATGCGGTCAAAACCTTCCCCATTACATCCCATCATCACCAGCGGTCCCTTCACTAAGTGGGGGCTTGACTTTATGGATTGTAACCCAGATTCAGCTGGGGGGCATTATCATATCATAGTGGTTGTTGATTACTTCACGAAATGGGCTGAGGCTATGCCTACAGTTAAATCCGATGATGAGATAGCCGCGCACTTCATATTGAACTAGATTATTACTTGGTTCGGGATTTTGAAAGAGCTTGTCACTGACCATGGCTCTCACTTTCAGAATCAAATGTTGGAAGAGTTGGCATCAAAGTTAGGGTACAAGCAAGAGAATTCCTCCTCTTACTACCCTCAAGTGAATGGACAAGTAGAAGAAGTGAATAAATCACTCAAATCGATCCTCCAATGAACCATCGCACAAAGCAAGAATAATTGGCACGTCATATTATATCCTGCTTTGTGGGCATATAGAACCACTGTTAAGACTGCCACGGGTTTTTCTCCATATCAACTTGTACATGGAGTGGAGTCGGTATTTCCAGTTGAATGCGAGATTCCTTCTTTGAAACTAGCTATAGAACTCTTATCGGACACTTCCCCATTGGAGGAGCATTTGGTCCACCTTGAGCAACTTGATGAGCAGCGTCAAGACACCTTGGTGGCTCTAGAAGTAAATAAATGTCGCGTAAAGGTCCAGTATGATAAGTCTGTCCTTCCAAGGAGGTTTAGTGAGGGAGACTTGCTCCTTTTGTGGAATGAACCGAAAGAACCCTTGGGGGCAGGAAAGTTTAACCCCATGTGGCATGGTCCTTACGTCGTTAAATGTGTGTTAGAGAAGGGCGCTTATGAGTTAGTGAATTATGAGGGAACATCCTTGGAAAATCCTAAAAATGGGCTCTATCTCAAAAAGTACTATGCATAATTTTCAGCCAAGGCTGGTTATTGTATATTATTGTACAGTTTTGCATAGGTAGGTATTTTTCTTATAGTGATTAGGTTTGTGATTAGTTTTCGTTTCTTTTGGCAGATGTCAATGGAATCTTCCACCTACATAGGATTCGTGGATGGTGCAAGCCGTCACACTCAACACTTAGCCTCTGCTGCTTGGGTGATTTATACTCCTATGGGTCAGCTACTGTCTTTAGAAGGCATATGTTTACAGCCATCTTCAAACAATGTTGCTGAATATAGTGTCGTTATTGAGCTTCTACGGGATGCCATTTCACGTGGCGTTCTCTCTCTTGAGGTACGTCTTGATTCGGAGTTAGTAGTGTCACAGCTTAATGGTTTGTACCATGTTAGAGATCCGACATTATTAAGAAGATTCTTACGTGTGAGATTATTAGAACGACAATTTGACAATATAACATACATACATATTCCAAGAATTAATAGTCAAGTTACTGACTCATATGCTAACTACATGTTAGATTGTCATTTGTTTCATACACAATAAATTCATCACAAACACAAATTTTACACATGTAAATAAATAAACCGATCATCATAAAAAAAATTATAAACATCCAAAATGTGGTAATACATAGTGTCATGATACAAAAATGGGGCTCTTGAGCCACCAAAATATAATACATGGTAATACAAAATGTATAACTCCTAGGTATCTAAGCCTATGGAGGAGGAGGGGGGTTGTGATCATGGAAGGTCACTACGGCTCTAGCTAGCTGTCGAAATAATCGCACCAATGCTCGTGGTACACCCACCACCTGGCGATGCATAGCCTCAGGCAAGTCCTCAACTTGCACCATGGGAAATTTGTGTGTGAGCCTCACAAAGTTGGTATGAATGCTTTGGAGTGTCCGCTCTGCATCCACACCCGTGATATCATCTCCTCTTTCCCTCCGTCTATGACGAGGGAAGCCTTCAGGTCACCGTGGTCCCACATATGCATGCATATGGTAGATGTCACTATATATTGTCACCCAAAAACATGTCTTTTGATTCCATATAATCAGAAAACACAAAAAAATATTAAATAACTCAAAAATTTAAAAAGAGGGTCGAGATTCGCTACCTATGTCACCATATGCCGATCCTGGTGGTAGCGACATATCCGGGTCCCCCACAAAAATCTATCCCCACATAGGGGTAGTCATCGATGGAAACTATCTATCGTCGCCACCACAGAAAGAACTCAGCTGGATAGGGGTTGGACACCCTACCTCCACCCAGTCTGCGCATCGCATCCACCCAATGCCGTTGGGCCGGATCTCGAACCCCGTGTAGAGGAACGTCAACTCTGGGGCTCAATCCTGAAACATGCTCGAAGAAAAACATGCTCAGTATGCTGCTGAAACTGAAGTTTCGCACTCTGCCCATATTACACTCATTGAACTGGTGTTTCATGTTGCTCAGTAGTGTAGTGCTCCAGTCATATACTGTGGGTCTCATGCACTCTACTGCATAGAACATCAGAGGCCACGAGGCCTGGTGGAGTGAAGCCAAACCTGCTATCCTACCCAGTGTCAGTAGGATGGCCTTTAGGCCCAGCACCTGTATAGAGTTGGTTGGGATCTGACTCCCCGCCTTCTCCATGTTCGGGTAGCAGTACACCGCAATGTACTCATCTATAGTCAGGCCACCTCTGGGCCCGCGAGAATGTAGGTTCACTACTTCCCCCCATCAGGAAAGTCTAGTAATAAAGTATATTTCCTCCACCTCTATGGTGAGGGACAACCCATCTATTTGGAATGACTCAGAGTCTGGAACCTAGTAATCCACCAGCATCTGCAATAGTCTTGGTTTGGCCCTTAAGCCACCAAGAAACAAAAATTTGTAGAGCCCACATGCACATAGCACTTGTTGAGCCATTAGATCGGCCCTTGCTACCTCCTCTACATCACCATGTTCACGTTCTCTCCATTCTAGGACCATCCTGCACAAAAAATTGCAATTTTGCGAATTAGAATACTTAAAAAACCTCATGCGTGGCCGCATATGCAACTGTGAGGGAATTTTCCGCGTATATCCATCTCTATATGCGGAAAAACCCTTGATTTCCGCGTGGGCTGCAGAGCCTATTTTGGATTGGCCTAGAAATCCCAAATAACCATGGAATTTGATAAAAATTGCATCAAAATGGAAGAGAATAGCATGGGTAAGTACCTGGAAGAAATGGTAGTGGATTCTGCCGGCTGGATCTCTTGGAATTTGCTGTTGAACATCTGAGCTCAAATGGGTAAAAATTTCAAATGTTTTATAATGTTTAGAATTTTTTACTATTTATAGAAATTTTTGAAAATTTTTACCCCCTTTCCTATAGTTTGGACCATTTCTAATCATTTTGGACCGTTTTTTACCTAATTTATGATGTAGGAGACCTTTTTGAGTGCCGTTTTCAGCCATTGGGTTGACCCGTTTGTGCCAATCTCAGGTATCATGTCTAAACTGGCATATAGGTTAGGTTTCATAACCATTTGCATTTTGCATAACCTTATGACCGTTTCATCATAGCCTTAGGTACGAACCCACTCTATTATGTCCCGAAACCTTCTGGCTATTTTAGAAGTGGCATGATATGAGTGGTATAGCTTGACCTTACATGGGTACCCTAGTTAGCGCCTTATTTTCATTTGGTGCCCATGTTGACGTTTTGTCCCTTAGGGTGTGGGAGTCCATTGTATAGTATTGCCATGACATTTCGCAAGAGCCTCATACTCCTCTTGATCTTTTGTTGGCCTATTTCCCTCGAGACTCCCTTATGTCAAGTTGTAATTGCATTATCATGAGCTTTGCATGCCTTATTGAGCTTTATGCCAGCTTCCCTGACATTGTATTTCAGCCATATAGCCCGAGCTTGTCTCATGTCTAGCCATGCAGAGCCATTTTATATATCCTTTGCAGCTTGATTCCCTTTTTACCGGGAGGGGATTTTTCCCCCAAGTGTCGCTATCCTACACATGTATCCTTGTATTGAGCATAGGTATGTTCCACTGCTTGGAACTAGTTTGTTTGTCCCTGTGACACTCGTCTCCTCCTATTCTGTAACTATAAAGCAGTTTTATTCTTTTTCAAGATTTTTAAATATTTGAAAAAGTCCAAAAAAAATAAAAAAACCAAAAAGTTGGACAAGGAGAGATGTTAACCTTGGCAGCTGTCGAGTCGTGTCGCCTTCGAATAGAGAACTGTATATCACATCCATTTTTTGGGTTTATAGTTTATCTTTAGGAGATATACTCGTTTATCTGAGTTTATCTCCACCGATTGGTTAAGCTTCCAGTCCCCATGGAGCCTCTGTCAATGCCTCCTGTGTTGCAGAGATATCCCAGTTTTGTATATCGAGTCTATGTTTCCTTTATTCAGTCACCATTCACCATTATGCTCTTGTTTGAAGGAATTTGAAACCTGAGTCAGCCATACCTCAGTTATCTATACTTTGCATGTCGGCCATTCCCGGTATAGTTACTGGTTCGTGCACCTTATGATCGATTCCTTCTGCATTATACAGCTTTGCTGAGTACCTCATGATGGATGATGGAGGATGCCTTAATTCCCTCCTTCCAGTGGATTTCATCCCATCGGCTTCATATCATTTATTTCGGGATTGGAATCTAGAGTCATTTTTTAGTGCCTTAAGACTTGCAGTCATCAATGGCAGGTTCTCTCGCCATCGCTAGTCTTTGGGAATACATAAATGTCCCCTGATCGATGGATCCTCTCAAGTGTTCAACCTCAACACATTTATTCACACTTGTTAGTTTGCACTATAGTACCTTGATTCCCATTTTCATTATCGGTGGGTGATCTCGCGTCTATTAATGGTATACATCAATGACCGGTAATCAGACGATGGACTACTATGTTCAACCTCAACACCTCTATTCACATAGTACGACATGTACTCATAGTGGTTTGTGTAGAAGACCTTCTATATTGGTGGCATCTCTTATATGCTACCTCATTGATCGTGCCAGTGTTCATGAGATTTTAGCTCTTGTGGCTTGATTCCAGTATATGTTAGACATTTCCAACCATTATGGAGATCTTGATCCATTATATATCTTCAACCAGTGTGGAGATCATGGTCCTTTGTATAGCTTCCTCATGGAGATTCTAATCTATGTATATTGTATGTGGCGATGACCACTTATGTGATATCTTATATCATGCCTATTCATGGCCATTGTACTCTTATGTATCAGGGACTGCTATATGTATTTACAGTATGTGCAGAGTTGTGTCATTGTGTTATGTTGATTGGGTGGCTGGTATTCCATTTAGGATCCTTCATCACTCCACTTCTAGGATGGACTTATAATGTATTTCAGCCATCGTATGACCCGTCTGACCTCACACATTAGGGGGCATTTGTTATAGTTGATTTTACCACTCCATGTGAATCACAATTGTATGTCCTTCCCCTATCCCTCTGCAGACTCCTTAGACCCCTTGGACCATTTTTTGTCCTTTGATGTTTCCTTGATCATCCCTAAAAACATGTGAAAATTAATACACGCGACTTTTAAACTTATAATCGCGTATATACGCGGGTTTGACCCCTAAGACCGCATACATCAGGATGTGTGCATAATCCAAATCCTTTTGGAGTTTTCCTTGACATGGATCCAACTCACTTGACTCCTGGCCTTCCATATGCCTTGAGATCGCTTGGATTTGACCTTTCATTACCCCTTTGAAAAGCTATATAAGGAACTCTTTGGTACATTGAAGGCATAAGAGAGAATTGAGAGCAAAGAAACTATAGTCCATTGTTGTCAGAACTTGTGCTTGAGTTTGCATCCCTTTGTCCCTTGGAGCACTTTTGTGTTCTTCCCAAGCTTTCCTTTTGCTAGTAAGCTTGTTATCGAGAGATGTAGGATTGAGGTGGTGGAGGTCCAAGTGGGGGATTCAGTTTCTCCGATTCGCAAACGTGCCGACAGAGGTTGTATCCATTGTAATCTCTTATTTTATATTAATAGAAATATCTTTTCCTGTCCAATAATGTATGTTTGAATGAATATTTTATCCATGGATTATTTCAAATGCTTATACATTGTTGATTATATATGCTAGAATAGATCTAACACCAATATATATAGTATGCTTGTCTTGTTTACTTATTGTTGAGGAAGTGATTTGTCAATTCAAGCTGAAGTTGGAAAGCTCAACGGGGATCTACTTCAACCATCCAAAATAAGGTACAAGGTATGATCCTTTAGTGTTAGATATTTAATTTCTATTGCATATTGGAAAGGATTGATTTCTGGAGTCAAGCTGTCTGTTGTGGTACCCCAAGCCATAGGAATTTCTCTTTGTAACAGCGGTCTCCAGGAGAGTAATGAATGCTTGATCTTGAATAACCCGGTTCCTGGTTGTGAGTAATTTTTCAACTGAGGGGAAACCTCTCACCCAAAGAGCATCTTCCCATTCAATGTTTTCCACATTGGTGACAGCATTGTTCCATCTCAAATGATTTCTCATGAAGGACATGAATTCCCTTAGTTGTAGTTCCCCTACATGGGGGTTTGGGTGCCATTCCTCATAGTCTATCCTAACAATATTATGCATATATAATTCACATAAAATATATTTTTCTTCATCGTTACTCCTGAAAAAAGAAGCAATGAACTAATCTTCTATCTCAATATGATCATTTAACCCCTTGGCTAACATTGACAGTCTAAAAGATATAAGTGGTTCCTTCAAAAAAGTAGAGTAAAAATTCGAAGGGGGTCTTATATTCCTCATGGAATGAGCCAGATAATTCATGTATTCTTTTTCAAATTTCAATTTCCCCACTTATTGACTAAGCCTCCTTATGGACAATCATGTTTCTGTAGATGCCCTGTAATTGTTTCCTTCTCATTCCCTTTCATCCTTTTGCCAGTCAACTTTAGTTTTTCTTCCAGTTCCCCCTGATGTTAATTGCAAATGCGCTACCATTCCTTCCAAGTTTCTTATTCGAGCTTCATGCGAAGGGGTGTCTTCGTGCGCCTCTTGATCCTCTACTTCTTCTGCTTCAAAATGCTCCTCTTGATCCTCGGGTTCCATACTTTTTATCTGAACACTATCCTCTATTCCTTCATTGCTAAGTGTCTCCCTAAAATATTCCCTTTGTTCTCCTTCCAATTCCATGGATTCCAATAAGGTATCCATCTTATGTTCCCCTATCCTCTATAATTTCTCTTGCAGGGCCACCATTTCTTCTGTTTGCTTCTAATAATAACTTTTCAATTCCCAGTAATATTTCCTCATCTTACCATATGCTCTTAGATATTTGCACAACAAGAAATGATGAAATTTGTCCCATTGCCTCGCGTCCCCTTGAATCTAATCGTCCACAGTTTTCCTTCTTTTCGATGTTCTTCTACATTCTACAACCGGACTCGATTTTCCCAGTTTTCGCTGGTCCTCTCTTGCATGGTGAATGCTTCTTGTCCGTGATCACATTCATTGTTTTGGATAAGCAATTTTTCTTTGTTTTGTCACTCTTTTCGATCCCTTGATCTCATCTAGGTATGGGGTGCTTCTATTGAACGGGTTGGGCTTTCAACTTGCAGGCTTCTCCTGTTTCACGTATAGGCTAATTTATTCCTTACGGTTTCTGGGTTATTTTCCAACGTGTTCATTTTCTTCCTCCCTATGTGCCTGGTGCTCAAGGATATACCCACGAATGATTCCCATGTCTAGTTCTTCTTATGTATGGAATATTCCACCAATAATCTTATCAAACCATGATATGCCAAACTAGTGTCTATATTCTTACTACCCTTAACCATTATTCTCATATATTCTTAGGATTTCCATAGAAAATACAGCATATTGATATTTTTATGATGCCTTAAATGGTTCATAACTTTAAAGTGATAAGAAAATACTAGACTAAACCAACCTTCACATGTAATAAATTTTCATACACGGAGCACCACTTCGCCCCATGGAATGGCAATGACTTTCATTTCATCCCCTTCTTTGTTCCTTGCACCAGTTCACCAGGTTCCAAAAATGCATCTATAAGTAGCTTTATTGGCACGCATCTCTCGAACCATATTTCTCATGTCTGTGGTAATCCATAGACTCTTGCAGTTGCCAGCTCATCCCCTTGAATTTTCAGTCCTCCTACCTATGCAACTACATTGTCATATGTGAGCGCAAACTCCATTGTAATCATAGCATCTCCCTTCTTCACTTTATCAAAATGATCCAGCCACCTTACCTATTGAAATTTTTTTTTCACTTCTCTGTATCCATAGACCATATCTGTATTCTCAGGTTCACTACGAATTTATCCCCTCATTGTGCTTCGTTCTTTGTTTCCCTTCATATTCTTACAATGCTTCATATTTTCCTATCAACTCTCTGAGGAAAAGGATGGGCTTGGATTATCAGAAGGTGGGTTCATGATGTCGCAAGGTAGCGTTGTGGTGTTATCAGTACTGGTATGGCTAAAATTTTGTGGGTAGTGGAGTTAATACCAATTGCGATTAGTAAGTTTCCTCTACTATAACAATGGCTACTATATTTTAGAGGAACCTATATAGTCTCTGTCCCCCAAACAATTCAACACATGACCCTGTGTGGTACTAACAGCTTAATAAATAATGATCTATCTTCCTGTACTTATCAAAAGTGGATGAAGGATGGTTACATACCTTCCTTACCTGAGAAGAGATGGATGGATTTTGGTGACTGATTGATTGCAGTGGTGTGAAGAAGGATAGAAGGTTCTCCACTCTTTGAGCTGATGGATGTGATAAAATGCCATTATTTCCTTTGTTGCTGACGAGTTGAAATGATGTCCCTAGATAGAGTGTTGTCGAGTGAAATTGATGTGACCCGAGTTGGTTGTTGAAATTGAATCTGCGATGTTGTGGATCAATGTTGCATGATTCCTATCCTCCACATGTTGGCAACGTCAATGATGTTGGGCCCGTACAGGTAAGAAAGGTGCCGCCATGTGGACGGGGGTAGTATGTGACATGGAAAGTAACCGAAAATATGAACATTAAAGTGTTGGCTATGTCGGAAAAGGAGCCCCTAACTTTGTGCGAAATGGCTCTGTGGTGTTGCAGAAAGGTATGGGGAGTACAACAGAAATACATTTCATAACATTATAAAAAGGGTATGTGGAGTGGATAAAGGGTTCTATAATGGGAGGGAACATGTTTTGCAATGATACATAACATGTTCTGTAATGGGGTAGAACGATATTCCGTGATAAAACAGAAAAGGTTATGCAATGGAATGGAAGATGCCATAAGTGTATATGTAATGAAATGGAAATGGTTTCCATAATATTGTGGATAAAATCATATATGAAATCTGTGTAAAAATAGTCTAGAAGATATTTATATACAAGAGAGAAGGGACATCAATGAGAAAGTGATACCAAGAAAGGGGATGGAATGAAAAGCAAATGAATGGGATGTGAAAAATGTATCGATAAGAAGAAGTAATTGTGGTAGAATGTCCGTGCAAAGAATTCAAAGATGGGTTTATTAGTATGAAAAATAAAATTTTCCTATTTTTTTTAAGGGCTACGTCCCAAGAGGATTTTCATAGTCCATTTTTCATTTTCCTCTCTTTTTAGGGCTACCTCCCAGGAGGATTTTCACAGTCTATTTTTTAATTTTCTCTCTTTTTTTTTATTCTTCATATGTCGAGATGGTGATATCGAAGTCTTTCGTACACCAGCATGTAGAAATATTGTGGATGAACGCCTCTTTGAAAAATGGTTTCTTATATGGTCTTAGTCTATGACCATTAGCCATAAGAAGTATGCCTTCACCATCAATGGATTTGAGTCATATTGTACCATTATCATAAATTGTTTCGATTTCATATGGTCCTAGCCAACAAGTCATAGAGAAGAGCCCAATCACCTTCTTGAAAATACTTAGTTTTAATGAATTGATCGTGCCACTTGGTCTGTTGTTGTTGCAAAATGGGTGTACTTTCTTTGGAATCCAACCATAATTCATCAAGCTCATTAATATGTTGTAGGTGACTATGTTGGGTCTGAGATAAATCCATGCCTAATTGAAATGCAGTTCTTAATGTTTTAATCTCAACTTCTATTGGTAGGGTGACTTGTTTACCGTAGAGTAGATGATACGGGGTCAAACCTGTGGTACTTATCCATGATCTTTTGTAAGCCTATAAAGCTTTAGGTAGCCTATCAACCTAGTCCTTTTGATGAAGCTGAATAGTATTTGTGAGCACGGATTCCAGAATTATGTTTGTACCTTCCACTTTCCCGTTAGCCTGAGGGTGATATGGTGAAGTTACTATGTGCTTGATATGGTACTGTGTTGTAAGAGATTTAATGATTTTATATGTGAATTGCGATCCTCCATCAATAACAATCTCCCTCGAAACTCCAAACCTTGTGAAAATCTTTGCGTAGAGGAAATCTGAAACTGCCTTCTTTGTTTCCCGTGGGAGTACCTTTTCCTCAACCCATGTAGTCACATAATCTGTACATACTAGGATATATGATTTCTACTTGGATTGAGGTTTGATAGGGCTAAAAAAATCTAATTCCTATTTCTCAAATGGTTCCTCCACAAGCTGAGTCTGAAGTGGCATTTCGTCTGACTGTAATGGTTGTCCCATTCTTTCGAAACTATCACAGCTCCTGTCACACTCTCGGGAATATTTAAATATGGTAGGCAAATAATATCCCAATTGTATAATTTTGTGGCGTGTTTGTTTGTCAGCAAAGTTCCCCCCACACGGGCCGTCATGACAAGTTCTCAAAAATGGATAAATTTCATCCTCATGAACACATCGACGAATCACCAAGTCGGGTCCCATATAGATCAAGTAGCCATCAATCCATGAAAATATGTTACTCCGCTGCACAATCCTCTTCTTTTCTTTTGATGTCATATGCCTTGGAAGTTTTCCTACCACCAAATAATTCACTACATCTGCAAACTAAGGTACATTAGTAGAAATAGCAAACAAATTCTCATCTGGGAAAGCATCATCCACCAATTGAGGTTCCTTATTATTAATTATTCTTTAAAGAAAGTCAGCAACCACATTAGTTTTACCTGGTCTGTCCATTATTGAAATATCAAATTTCTATAAAAACAATAGCCACCGAGTGACTCTACGATTTCTGATAGGCTTATTCATAAGATATTTGATGGCAGAGTGGTCGGTTTGGACAGTCACTGGATATCCTGTAATGTAATGGAAAAATTTATTTATAGCGTAAATGACATCCAGGAATTCGTTTTTAGTTACTGTATGATTAAGTTCTACAGTAGTCAGATTTCTACTAACAAAATATATGGAATAAGGTTTACGATATTCATGTTGACCTAGAACTACTCCTATGGTGGTATTAGAGGCATCTGTAGTAATTAGGAAAGCTAAGGACCAATTTGGTCCTCGTAGGTTTGGTGCTGTAGAGCCTTTTTGTTTTAAATTTTCCCATGCTAGTTGATAGGAATCCGACCACTCAAATTATCTATTTTTGGACATAAGCAGAAATAAGGGATTAGAAATTTTGGAAAAGTTTTGAACCAATATTCTATAATAATTTGCATATCCATAAAAACTACATACCTCTTTTTGTGTGCATGGAACTGGTAAATTAAGGATCACCTGAATATTTGCTCAGTCTACTTTGATGCCATCAGGAGATATAAGATGACCCGGGACAATGCCTTGAGTGAGCATCATTATGCATTTTTCACTATTGAGACAGAGATTTACCTCGTTTATTCATGTAAGTACTTTGTCCAGGTTATTCAAATCTTCTTCAAAATATTCAGCATGAGAGGTAAAGTCATCCATGAAAACTTCCATAGTGTCATGAATAAGATCAATAAAGATGCTGAGAACAACCCGCTGAAATGTGTCAGGAGCATTGCATAATCTAGAAGGTAACACCTGGTATCCAAAGGTACCCCATGGGCATGTGAATGTCATCTTCTCTTGATCCTTTGGTGATATCTTGATCTGATTGTAGCCATTGAAGCCGTCCATAAAAGAGAAATACTTTTTTTTTGCTATCATGTCCAACACCTAATTAATGAAAGGTAATGGAAAATGGTCCTTATGTGTAGCTTTGTTTAATTTATAAATATGAATTATCAACACAAATATGCCACTTTCCATTCTTCTTAGGAACTATGACTAGTGGAGACACCCACTTGCTGTCAGAGATGGGATAAATAAACTTTGCATCCAGTAACTTTTGAATTTCTTTGACCACCTCTCTGAGTGTCAGATTCGTACTACATCGAGGTTTCCTGATAGGTATGAAATCGTCTTTTGTGTAGATATGATGTGTACACAATTCAAGGTGGAGACCTTTCATGTCACTATAATTCCATGCAAATGTAGTTTTATGTTTTTTTAATACTAAGGTAAGCATTGTTGTTTGTTGCGTCGATAATGTGGAACTGATATTTAAGGTCTTACCAGGTTCAATTTCCACTTCCTTAATCACAGAGTCACCCTGAAGCATAGAAGTAGTATCAGGTTCCATAAATGAACTTGGGATGCTGTCAATTTGTTGGGTAGAGAATATTGAACTAAACAATTCCATAAAATATCCCAGATGACTAGAGTTGATAAATTGACCGAGCACATCATCCTCAGTTGGTAATTTTGCTACCAAAGATTGTTCAATCATGTAAAGCTGTAGGTTTTCATTTACTGCTCAACATCCTCTTCATCAAGCCACAAGGGAAGTTCTTGTTGTATCATTGGCTTCGTAGGAGGATACAAAGTGATGTCCTTAACAACATTACCATGAGATATGCACATATTTCCTGATCAATAGTCAATATAAGCATCTAATGTGGCCAACGATGGTTGACCAAAAATTAGAGGGTAGCCTCCCAAGTTTGATTTTGTCTGTAAAACCATAAAGTCCACCAAGTATTCCCATGAATCTACTAAAATAACATCTTCTATAATTCCATCTGGTCTAACAAGAGATTGGTCATCCAACTGTAAAATAGTAGAATTTTTTCGAAGATTTGTAATGCCCAATATATATGTTGTATGTTTCGTCATGACATTAATAGATGCTCCCAAATCTATTAGTGTAATAGAGAGAGAAATCCCATTAATTTGTACTGTGACCATGGGACTGCCAGGGTTAGAGTACTTAGCAACAAGAGTGTTACCCATCATCAATTCATCCAAATCTCCAATCACATGAACTGTTGGGGGTGTTTCCTTTTTCTTCCCAGTTTCTTCAAACATAACTCTCTGACAACTTTGGAGTAAATGGGAATGTATTTGATAGCTTGGAATAGTGGAATCTTCACACAGACATTCTGTAATTCTCCTAGGAGATTGAATTCAGATTGACACACAATTTTGTTTATGACTAAGCACTTAGGATATGGTGGAGGTTTTTTTTTCTCTTTTTGTGGCGATATCCTAGGTGGGATGGGTGGAGAATTATCTCCAAATCTCACTGGTGTCTCTTCAGACAGAACTGGTTAGATTTTAGGTGTCTCTTCATCCTCTTCCTTTGTAATTATGGGAGAGGTAGTTTTATTGATATTTCTGCCAAAGCGTAATTGAATGTCATGGAAGTCCACTGTGGAGATAGAATAGGTTGGATAATTGGGTAATTCAACAGCCATTACGGGTTGTCCAACCTTATTATTAGGGTTAGGACTGGGTTTTCAAGGAAAACTTGGTTTGGGAAGTGGGTTATTCACTAGCATTGTTAACTGGGGTTGTGAAAGAGGTTGCATTAACAGTTGTACTAGTGCAAATGGGAATTGAGGATTCTATAATTGAGGGGGTAAATCTTGAATTTGTTGTTGATTCTCAAAGCTTAAATTACTCCACTTTGATTGCCAAGGGCTATTTTGTGGGTATGGAGGTGGCCATATTTGTTGTGGCATCGGTGGATACCAAAGCTGAGAATTTTGTTGAACTTGTGGAGCTTGTGAGACTTGTGATTGATGTATTTGAGCATTATTCCAATAAGGATTACATGGTTTCATGGGATCTAGCACTGTACCTGAGGGTTAGAGTTTCCATGGGTGCTTTTGAGATATAAAACAAATAGGTTCTGAAACTGCATTTGTCCTTGCTTCCTCACATATGGCCTTGAGTCCTAGCAATGAAGGGAATTCTTTCGTAGGATGCTCCCAGTCGTATAGAATAAATATTTCCACTCTATCTAATGGGCATCTTTTGAGAGGGTGCCTCTTCTTGCATTTAGGGAAAAAAATAGCCAAATCTAAGTCTTCCTCTCTCCTTTTCTTTTCTTGAAGTGCATTCAGTTGAGAACTTCGGGAACTGAGTATACCCTCTAAGAGATTTCCAATATCCATCATTGAAACTCCTTCTCTTGAAGTCTTGGTTGTCTTGTTTACCATGTCCCGAGTCCCTCTTCCTGATCTAGAGGCATTCCTTAAATATCTTCTACAGAGGTCCCATATTTCTACATATTTCAGTAGGCATACATCCCATGCACCCATAAAATTTAGGAGATCAATGCAATCATCCCTGATCCCTCATAAGAGAAGAATTTTCAATGTATCATTGTTTAACCCATTCTATCTCGATCTATGCAAATTATATTGAAATCTCTCCAGATAGTCTACTAGGTTTTCGTCTTCTTGTTGGGACATTTTAAAAATTTCTTCCTTTATATCCTTATCTTTGCAATATTCTTGATATTTATCTAGGAAGACCTTTTTCATTTGTTCCCACATTACTATACTATCCCCTCCCAGCCCCATGAACCACCTTAGTGCCTGGATTTTCAACGTGGCTAGAAAAAGTTTCAACTCCTACTGATCTATAACATAATCGTAGCTTCTATAGAGGACATAAAATTCAAACAAAAACATATATGGGTCCTCACTTGCCATACCATGAAAATTGGGCAATGTTGAATGTGGAATGTTCTTCATCTGGTTTGTAAATGTAGATCCGGGATTTCGGATTGGGAATTTGAAATTATTCATCCCAATGCTTGATTCTCCATTTGTATCTCCTTGGTGTGTTTCCCCTCCGATGGGAATGTTCTCCCCACCATAGTCCATATTTATCCAACAATATTCTGAAGTAGCTGATTCGGTAAACAATTTTTTTGCAACAAATGATTGTTAACACTGGATTGATTAAGAGGATCCCCTTCTTGAACAAACTCTTCTTCTTGATCGAACTCTATCACTGGCATATTCTCACCAACATTCGTTGGTAAGATCGGTATGTCGATGGGCATGGTAGAATGCTCGAGTCCTTCAATTTCTTGCTTGGGAATGCTAGTAGAAGGTGTCCTCCCTTGAGCACATCCTCCTCTTATTGTACTTCCTGCACAGTTAGTACCTAGAGGGGTATCATATGCGTATACAATCCTACCTATACTATCTGTTATTCTACGCATGAATGATTTTCATGATCCAGGATCACAGGGTCTTGCAGCAGGCAATATTCGAATGAATTTTTCTATGTGTCTTACTCGTCCCTCCTCTGAAATCACACTAGACTTTTTTCAGAGAAAAAAATCTCATACACAATCCACTCAAAGGAAGGAAAGAAAAATCGCAACTACACGACCAAAATAACCAACCAAATTGCAATGTCCTTGGAAGCTCCCCGGCAACGGCACCAAAATGATGAGCTTTTCTTTCATCTTTAAATAAAATGCAAATCGAAAGTTGTGCATAAATTATCAACCCGGGGCTAGAAAGGCTTATGAGCTACCTGACAAAGTATATGTCAGACGCAGTAACTTGAAATGGTTTCACACAGAGGAAATCGATGGATTACATAACTAAATTTGAGGTGCAACTATTGGTGAATAGGCTCCTAAGAAGATCATAACTTACCGAAAGAATCATGTAATCAAACCAAAAGCTCCGACTATCAAACTTAACAACTATCTGTTATGATGTAATGTTATACTATGCTATAGAAAGGAATTCATGCTTAAATATGATTAAACACATTGAAAATTTCACACGAAAGCAATTTAATAAACAACAGCTACAGTACAGGAATTAGAAAGAGCTAATTTAATTCAATGGCTTGCTTCTACCATCATGAGCTAGTAACATATTCTCAAGAACAATTCTAATGCAATCCTTCACCATAGAAGTAATCGTAATTCAGTGTTTGTAATCCATACATTCCCCTTTGTTACTAATACTGATAAGGAAGATTATACTATCCAATCGTGCCACCACTTAAACATTCACATTCAACTGTAATCATCACACCAAATCCAAATTGGAGACAATTATATCAATCTTCAACCACAGAAGAAAATTATATCAACTACGTGCATGAAGAAAATAAATTCTAATTACAACAACACCTAGCACAGAAGGGGGCCCTACCTTCGACGACAGGAGCTAAACAAGCCACTCACTCACACGAAATTAATTAACACATACCCAATCAGGATAATATAGGATTTTTATATAAAAAGATCTTATCACAACAGTGTTCAATAGATCTATGAAAAATGATGGCTAAACTATCTTGGCAGAAGTTCCAAGTTCTTATACATCAACGCTCATGAGAGAATTATGAAATATCGTACAATTACAACAAATTTCTAAATAAGGCTCATATGTTGATTCTCAAAAGATTTCATGAGCCACCCCATGCCATGGAGAGTGGAGACGACTCTAGGAATATGTCAAAGAAGTCAACACCCTCTTTGGATAACCCAACGAATAATGAATCATTTAAGACCCAAAGTACTGAATTGGACACAAAATCTTTAATCCCCGGATTGATTACATCATCATGTATGCGCTGGGTAGATGACCAAAATGATGTAAAATAATGAGTAGGAGCATAATATATAAACTTAATACCAATCTGTTATAACTTGAGATTGAGATACGAGATGTCCAGCTTCCATAATTCTTTCATTCTGCAACCTGAAAGTAAAATTATATTGAATCTGAAAACACCACTTCTTTAGTAGAAAATCATGGAATCATAACTCTATCCAAATCATCAGCAATTGACAAATAACAAGGAAAATGAGATCAATCCTTACCAAAGCCAAAACTTCGCCAAATGTAATGAAGAGAGCAAATAGTGATATAGGATTAAATCATAAAGTTCATAAACAAGGAAAAATATTAGAACAAAAAGGGCCATATATTACACAGCCCTTCAGATACTTGATGGGTGGACTTTAGAAATTTTCTTGCATTTCTTTAAGGAAGTTGGACATGAACTATTAGATGCAGTTGAAGAATCTAGGGTGACAGGTTATGTATCATGTATCTTGAATGCTATATTTATTGTTGTTATCCCAAAAAAGGAAAATACCATATCATACAATGATTATGGACCAACATCTCTATCTAATTTAAGATATAAAGTAATTTCCAAGGTTATAGAAAACATGATTAAACCTATCTTGGCAAAGTGTATTTTTAAAGAACAATTTCCAATTTATCTCAAATAGACAAATTCTTGATGCAATTGGTGTGGCACAAGAAATTCCTTATTCCATTAATATTAAGAGTATTCAGGCTCTCGTCGTGAACATGGATTTGATAAAATCCTATAATCAGGTGGATTGGACCTACTTAAGGCTTAACCTCATTCAGATTGGGTTTCCTGTGGCTTTTAGCAATTGGATTATGGAATGAATTACTTCTGCAAATTATGTTATTATGGTTAATGGTACTCCAACTAATTATTTCAAAGGATTTAGGGGATTGAGACATGGATGTCCCTTATCTCCCCTTTTGTTTCTCCTCATCATTGAAGGACTAAGTAAACTTATTGATGATGTTAGATAGGAAAATAAAATTAAAGGTATCAAAATCTATCATCATTTATGTATCACTCATCTTCTTCCTATTGATGATGTATGAATCTTTGGTATTGGTACTATCGGTGAATGGGAGATTTATTAGTGAAATTTTAAATTTTTTGGTCATGCCTCTAGGATAGATGTTAGTGCATGCAGAAATCCATGTTTCTTCATAACATATAGAAAAAAGGGTATATGTGAGAAAATTCAACAATGTTTGGATGGTGTGGAAAATAGGGGTGTATGTGGGGTTGGTATTTTTCTTAAGCTGAAGAGGGTCATGATATTGACGTATGCTTAGGAGTTGGCAAAGGATCAAACATGAAGGCAACATTATTGGGTTTATGGGGTCTGCTTTGGTTTGCAAAGATAAAGGCATACATAATTTGTAGGTTGTTGGTGACTCTCTTACCATCATTCCATGATTGATTGGGCTGCTAGTTGTAGTCAATTGCAGGTACTTCATTTGGAACAACGGGCTATTAGGGTAGATGAAATTTAGAAATTGTTCACTTTTCTTACTTCCACTCATACCTAGTGTGAGTTTAACAGTGTGGCTAATAGTCTTTCTAAAAAGGTTGTGAGGGATATAGATGGTATGATTTTAAAGAACTTATTGTTCGTACAGTTGTCTTTAGAGAAATATAGATGTTGAAGAAAGACTTTTGGTTTTAAAAAGGTGTTAATATGATGGTAAATTCTGCACTTAAGGTGGGTTTTGTATTGATCTACATGGTAATGTATTGTCTATGTAACTTTGATTCCCCTTTGAGGATGCATAACAAGTTATAGTATTTTTTGTTGGGAAAAAAAGTTAGAAAGAATTAGAATATTGGCCATTTTTTAACTTATTTGTTGGTGGCACTTGACTTGTGGCCTATCAATATTTACCAAACACAATTTAAGTGACTGTGCTAATTATAAATTTATAAAATAAAGATGAAAGTTTAGAAAACGATAGAAAAAAATAGCAATGTTTCAAATCAGGTTCTAATTACTTAAAAAAAACATTATTTTCGTCCCTGACAAGAAATCTTCACATAGCAGGACTCCTCTTCCCAGGCAAAGATTGATCAAAATCTAACACAACATTTCAGTGGAAAAACACATAATAGACGGATTTCAAATCCCGAACTCAAAGAACGAAACTTGGAACTATACCTCAAAAGAACACGTGTACGGTTAGACACAGCCATGCCACTGACTATGCAAATTCCGGAAACCAGAGTCAGCACCTATGCAGCGACTTTCATACGATTATAACAGAAACTGGAACATACTCTCATAACAGAAATTGCAATTTCAAAACATCTCAATTTTACCTGTTGCGTGTTGGGTTGAGTACCTAAATCTTACTAATTAAATTTCAACAAAAACTCGAATACCAAATTTCTAGTTGATTGAGAATGTTAAAGAGGCTGTTTTATAATTTTTTGGAATTCCATCCCTAAAACCTAAACATATGAGTACTATCGTTACAAATTTTGGCATGTAGCGTCAGGTAACAAGTCTATGAACCGGCATTGTTGGACTTATGATGAACACCAAAGATTTTTCTTGCAAATATTTTTGGCATTTTGCACAATGTGAGTGAGTATTGTTGGAAATATTAATTAATTGCAGATCAGTATCAGATCAGCTGACTTTGTCAGTGTTAGTAACAGTTCAGACTAGTCCAATTAAATTTCTGAACTTAAGTTTCTAGGTGGAGAGTTATTATACTCTTTAATGTTAAGTCAGTAGATTCAGGGAGAAGCAAATTTTAGTTTGACTATAAATAGAAGAAGAAGATTGTAAATCAAGAGAGAATTTTGAGCAGAGAGTGAAAAGAATAGTGTCTAAGCTCATGTCTCTGTGAATTTCAAGTTTACTTTTAAGGCATATAATTCTTTGTTATGTCCAGACAAGTTATATAAATCAAATAATTTATCGTTGAATGCATATTTAGCCACACATTCTGTCATGAATTACTTGAGTAAATGTTGTTTACATTTACAGTTTGAGTGAAAGATCAAAGAATCCATAAACATTTTACCCAGTAAAAGTTCCAGGTTTTACTACACAGTGGTGTACACAAGTCTGCTTAATGTTTGATTATTAGTCCCTGCCTTAAGGCAGGGAATATAGTGATCGTTTGGTCTTCAAAACAGTTTGACTTTATATTACCAATACATTTTTAATATCGTTTTCTAATGTTTTATGATAATTTCATATTTAATTCAATATTCTAAAAATAAAAAATTTAATTTCGAATTTTAGAAATTTGTTATTCCTAATTTTTCATTGGTTAAGTACATTGAATAGACTAAATACCCCTGCTGTGAAAATTATTGGTCAGATTAAAAAAAAAATTAAAATTTTATAATTTTGTTTTTATAAAACATTGACACGTAGCATTATTTTGTCAGCACAATTAAGAACCTAATAAATCAAACATAATTACTTTGCTGATGCTGACAGAAGCTATTAAAAACCTCAAATCTGGCTTGGATTTCTTCCAAACAGGCTGAATAGCATACCTCCGAGAAGCCTCGAGACGGTATTCTGAAAAGATCGTAACGCTGTTCGGATGCAGCAGAAATGCATACATAGCTTCCTGATTCTTGATTTCGACTTCAGTCGTGGAAAGCCATATTTATGCCAGCAATTCCGCGTGTAGTCCGGCGGTATCCAGTCATTTTAGCGGTAAAAATCGTAGATATTCGGACCTAGCAATAAGAACCGTCACAGTCATCGCACGTGGTTTATGGTCTCTAGCTCAGGTGCTGAGTGTGCTTGTCATTAATACAGAGTTGCTTTTGTCGTTTACAAATTTATACATATGAACATAATTGTGAAATTATGGAATTAGCCAGCGCACCATTTAAAAATAAAATTGTAAGCAGATCTCTGATATATATTTAGTTATTAAAAATAATGTTTTTACTTAATTATAGTTTTTATAATATCGATGCTATATTTTAAGGGTTCTTACTTAACTTATATTTTGTTTTATTAAGAGATTAAAAATTTAATGCTAATAATTTTAAATTTCAATATATTTACCCACGAGTTAAAAAAAGGTCGTGGTCTTTTTTGGTTAGAAAGGGTTAAAAAAGTATTTAAGATAAAACTAATTTTAAGTTTTTAATAAATAATAATTTCTTAAATTAGATTAAGTATAACGAGAATTTAGTTTTATTATTTCTTAGCAATAAATTAAAAATAATTTTACTATTTTAAATTAAAATTACTTTTATTTCTTATACTATATCTTTTATTTATTTTAAAAGTAATAGTATTTATAATTTTTATTTATTTATTAATGACATTAGATTTTTTTATTATATCTTAGTTATTAGTGATTATCTATAAATGGTCGGGTCTGTAACGTTGATGTGGCATATGCGAGCTCAATAAAATAATTGTGTAGAGAGGCATTTTCTACAACTCAAATGGATAAGATGTGTCCCATATGTAACGTTGATGTGGCACATGTCCACTCAATAAAATAATAATTAAAAAAAAAATATAACATGTCGATTTATAATTAAAAGAATAAAAATAACAAATATTATACTCATATAACAACCATATTAGGGCAATACTCATAATCTTACAAAGTGGGTAGTAAAATTCAATTGTCTTGAGTAGTAAAAAGAAAAATTATAAAACCAAACATATAACATTTAATTTTAAATTTGCAAAATTGTAAAACACATTTAGTTGAATTTACAAAATAATAGCTATTACAATAATAACACTAGAGTTATCTTAGAAAACCCGTATGGTAAAATAGACTTCAATAATAAATTTATTATTGGCGGGGCTACACTGGAATATTACAACCATATTTATTAGGTTCTTTAAATACAGATACAACTAGCAAGAAGCCATCGACCACTAAAACCATGTGCTTTAAACCACTTACATCTTTGCTCATTCTTAAGTCAAGGTTAACCTTAACATGTAGATATTCATTTTTAGTTATAGAGAAAAACAAGTCATTTCTAAAAAACATTTGGATAAATGTTGAAAATCTTCATTTGATGGTAAAATGTTTTTCAAATTCCATTTTTTTCCGAAAATCTAGATTTTAAAATTTTATATACATTATTTTAATCATTAAGTAGACAAGTAAAGCAATTTTTGGAAAACTATTTGATTATATGATTATTAATGTTACTCAACTCATTTTCTTCTACTAATATTTACCCTATTTTGAAATTACTTAAGGAAGTTGACCAGGTAGCAATACTTATTAGACATTTTTGAAAATTAAAAAGGGTTTTCATGTGAAGAGAACTTGGTCCCTCCCGGTCCTTGGTAGAGCCATAGTTAAGTTGGATCTATGCTGCTTAAGTAGGCAAATAACAATAAACTCAACCAATTTTTTTAAAATAAGTTTTATAGCTTGGAGCCAGGTTACATTATTTTTTTCACTTTTCATAATTTCATGTAACTATTAGTTATTTGCTAAAGTTTTATGTAAAAATTAAACCAATCATTATTATATTGAGATGAATGTATTTAATTCAATAATCTTTTAGAGTAATTATTTTTATAATTGTTAGGAGAATTAAAAAATGATAAAAATCAAGTTTTCATTAATTATATAAAGATATAAAAAAATCAAGTTTCCATTTGATTGTGTAAATTAAAGATATTGTATTTGGTGGTTTTCTAATTGAAACTTTTTCGAATTTTTTTTGTGTAATAAAATATTAACTTAATATAATACGAAAAATATTTAGTTAATGTCTATTTAAATTATTTTGACTTGTTCAATATATGTAAAGTTCCATTTTTCCTTAAATCATTAACCTAAAATAACTTTAACCATTAATATATCAACCTCTTTATCATTGACACCTTCTAACCATCAATTAGTAACACAGAACCTCACTAATCATTGAGCAACCAACCCTCACTA
>LPNX010086986.1:63950-75409 GCA_001517045.1 Pseudotsuga menziesii | reverse complement strand
ATATCATGGTTGAATTGGTCTTGGAACATGATATGTGTGGTTCACCTATGTGATATAATGATATGTGTGGTTCGTGCATGTGTGCTAACTTAAATGAATTTACAATACTTAAAGGAAGAATTTAAACAACTCATCAACTTTTTAACATCATACAATTCTAACATACAATAACATACCCTAATTTACGCACAGTAACACACACTAACATGCTCTACAATTCTAACATGTACCATAACATAACATACTAACAATATGTACCATTTAACACTAAGTCATGCATGCGTGTGTAATATATACCATATCATACCCTACAATACCCTATGATACTAGAGTTCATTGAATACCATACTAACATACATCATGTACCCTACAAACCCTAAATTTGTTGAAGTAAACCCTAGTTGGTGCATGCAAATTTGTGTTCATGAAATCCTAGTTGGTGCATGCAAATTTGTGTTCATGAAAGCCTGGTTGGTGCATGCAAGTATTGGTGATCTCATGTGTTTCTAGTTCCCTCTCCTAACTTGCATGATTGTGAGCACTAAACCCTAGTTCCATCTCATACCTTGGTAACCCTAGTTGGAGCATGCACATTGATGTTCATGAAAGCCTAGTTGGTGCATGCAAGTATTTTTGATCATGTGTTTCTAGTTCCCTCTCTTAACTTGCAAATTGCTCACCAAACCCTAGTTCCATCTCATACCTTGGTAACCCTAGTTCCACTATGGGCCTTTAATTCCATCTCATCAAAATACCCCAATAGATAACAGAAGACAAAATACTACATGATCTTTGCAAATGTGCCAATTTCAAAAAGTGTGCAAAAATTTCTCCCATGTTGGTCCTATATGGGAGAAAAATCCCAATTTCAAAAATTGTCCAAAAATAATAATAATATTATTATAGAAAATATCCAAAAACACACATAGTCTTATACAACCAAAAAAATGTATGAACCAAAAGATTATCTAACTCAACCAAAATAGTGAAATATATACATTGATATTACATGTCACCTTTATTTGAATCACAAGGAAGAAACCAAATAGGGCCCTTCAATTATCTCTTCGAACTCCATATCTTCCAGAATTTGACTTGCTTAAGGAAGAGAATCAACAATAATGTTTAGTTCCCAAAAACATGCTGAAAATAAATGTACTAAAGAGTAGTAGTATTTGACAATTAGGTCTTGTTTAACATCCAATTTATAGTGAGATCCTAGTCAACAAAAACCTAGAGAGTTTTTACACCACCATTGAAAGCACATTTTATCAAGAGCATTGAGGCCATTAATTATCCAAAGTTGTTTGTTCCAATGCCAGTTCCAACTTTATACTTACTGACATGCATATATCAAAGAAAAATAAGATGCCCTATGATTCTAAAATTCGTATCACTTTGATATGCACCATCAATGAAACCCATGACTTTATGTAAGCTACCATGGGAAAAGAATTAGATGTACATGTGTTTAGTGTATTTTTTGAGAAAATGCTAGAATAAGAAATTAATTCTTGAACAAAAGAATGGTTTTTTCCTCAAGTAGAATTAAGAAATAATTACTTTATGATGATTTTGAGTTCTTTTTTTCCATACCAATGCCACTAACAATCATAATAAAATCACATCTCATAACTTGCATGATTACACACCAAACCCTAGTTGGACATCTCATACCTTGTCTCTAGACCCTAATTGGAGGATGCAACTTGGTGACTCGTGAAACCCTAGGTGGTGTGCATGCAAGTATTGGTGATCATGTGTTTCTAGTTCACTCTCCTAACTTGCATGATTGTGCCCCAAACCCTAGTTGGACATCTCATACCTTGTCTTGACCCTAGTTCGATCATGCAACTTGGTGACTCATGAAAGCCTAGTTAGTGCATGCAAGTATCAAGGTGATCATGTGTTTGTAGTTCACTCTCCTAACTTGCATGATTGCTCACCAAACCCTAGTTGGACATCTCATAGCTTGTCTTGACCCTAATTGGAGCATGCACAACTTGGTGACTCATGAAACCCTAGTTGGTGCATGCAAGTATTGGTGATCTCATGTGTTTTTAGTTCACTCTCCTAACTTCCATGATTGCTCACCAAACCCTAGTTGGACATCTCATACCTTGTCTTGAACCTAGTTGGAGCATGCCACTTGGTGACTCATGAAATCCTAGTTGGTGCATGCAAGTATTGGTGATCATGTGTCTGTAGTTCACTCTCCTAACTTGCATGATTGCTCACCAAACCGTAGTTGGGCATCTCCTACCTTGCCAGTTCCAATGCCAGTTCCAACTTTATACTCGGTGACATGCATATCAAAGTAAATTAAGATGCCCCGTGATTCCAAAATTCGGATCACTTTGATATGCACCATCAAGGAAACCCATAACTTTGATATGTAAGCTACCATGGGAAAAGAATTAGATGTACATGTGTTTAGTGTATTTTTTGAGAAAATGCTTGAATAAGAAATTAATTCTTGAACAAAAGAATGATTTTTTCCTCAAGTAGAATTAAGAACTAATTACTTTATGATGATTTTGAGTTCTCTTTTTCCATACCAATGCCACTAACAATCATAATAAAAGCACATCTCATACCTTGTTCTGTCTCATAAAGTACATCTCATAGCTTGCATGATTATGCACCAAACCCTAGTTGGACATCTCATACCTTGTCTCAAGACCCTAATTGGAGCATGAAACTTGGTGACTCATGAAAGCCTAGTTGGTGTGCATGCAAGTATTGGTGATCATGTGTTTCTAGTTCACTCTCCTAACTTGCATGATTGCTCACCAAACCTTAGTTGGACATCTCATACATTGTCTTGACCTTAGTTGGAGCATGCAAAATCGTGACTCATGAAATCCTAGTTGGTGAATTTAAGTATTGGTGATCATGTGTTTCTATTTCATTCTCCTAACTTGCATGATTGTGCACCAAAACCTAGTTGGACATATCATACCTTGTCTTGAACCTAATTGAAGCATGCAAATTGGTTACTCATGAAATCCTAGTTGGTGCATTTAAGTATTGGTGATAATGCGTTTCTAGTTCCCTCTCCTAATTAAATGTATATATTAAACTAAAAACATCAATAAATGTAAATTTCAACAACTTGAGAGCTTGTTACTTTCCGAACTATATTTGGTGGTGTTTAAAGACACCATTCTTGGCACCTCCAATGTGGTGTAGATGGTGTTTGTATCCTAGCCACATGAAAGGCTAGACATTAGTAACATCATAAGAAAGAAAAGAGAACCCAATGAAAATGTGCAAACATGGTTTAAATAATGCACCTGACAATGCACTCATACAAGTAGGCCATCTTGATCATCTCTGGTGCCAATAGTGTCCATCAATCTTTCGTGCTCTATATGAGGTAGCAAGTATCGTACATGTAACCTACTTTTGTGAGCAAGTGTGCGGAGCTTCATTAGAGGAAATTTCAACTCAAAATGGGCCTCCTAAAATGAACTAGTAAAATAATAGTTAAAATAATAAAATAATATTTATTAATTTTGGAGGAAGAAAAGAAAAAAACTACTTTTTTGTTTGTATTTTTGACATATCTCCCTGTGTTTTTACTCAAATTTCGATAGGGAGACCTCGTTGGATGTGGAATTAAATTCTGCATCCAACGAGTACCCACTCGGCATAATTTTGATGGACCCCGCTACCCCAAAAACAAGATGTCATCATTCCATTTTTCAGGGATTTCTTGTTTTTGGGGTAGCGGGGTCCATCAAAAGTATGCCGAGTGAGTACTCGTTGGATGCAGAATTTAACTCCGCATCCAACGAGCTCTTCCGATCGAAATTTGAGTAAAAACACAGGGAGATATGTCAAAAATACAAACAAAAAAAGTAGTTTTGTTTATGATACCTATCCCCAAATTTATATTAAAAAAGTGTTTAAGACCTATACGGTATTTCAAATTTAAAGCAATTTCATTGGCTAACACATGATGCCATGGAATTTGAATAAAAGTTAAAAGGGCCATTTTGAGTTGAAATTTCCTCTAATGGATGTTTGTACCAACTACTAGGTTGGTGAAGTGGTATACAATAGCTCCTGGTCTATAATCCTGATATACATACCCACCCTTCCTTTTCTTTGTGTTGCAAGTATCAAGTACTCCCCTTTTATAACCATCGATCCAGTTGGGAATTCAATATTTTCATCATCTGTAATAGGTTCTAGAAGGGTTTGTTTCCCCTCTAAGCAACGTGCCAACCAATAGTCAGAACCCCATTCATTATTTTTTGGGGAAACCACTGCATATATCTGACCTGTGAAAGGAAATAGGTTGAGTTAACAATACATTTTGTAAATAAGGTCTTGCATTTCTAATTTCTACATAAATTAAATTATACAAAGGTCGAGTAAACAATACATAAATACATTTTTTATTTAGGTACTACTCATGTACCTGCTTGTATGAGATCCAATATGTGATCAGTCTCTAGAAATATGTGTCTGATCATCTTCCAAATGGTCTATTTCATTAGAAATATTGAAATTGGTGGAAAGTGTCACTCGATCCCATGTATCAACGATATCAGTATGCTCACAATCACCCCATTCACTGATGCTACAGGAACTACAAAAGCAAGCCTTCAATCTTGTCCAAATTTGTAGCACCGAGTTGTCTGAGCTTCTAATTGAATGAAACTGTCGAGTTCCATGCACTGTGTTCACCTAAGGTGTTTGTGATTAGTCCACATTTGTAACCTCCCATAATATTCTATACACTAAGTGTTTCCTTGTCGCTTTTTCTCCCATAACAGATGCGCACCATTGGACTATAGATGCAGCGTCTCGAAGGTGAGCACCTGTAAACTTCATCTCTTCCCTTCGAAGGGCAGTTTTAATGCATGCACTAGCACCATCATGCTCTCCTTTTCCATGACCAGTTTCAAAGTAGTTCCATACATGTGGCACCTTATATTTTAGGTGCAACAAACACAACCATTCAAATACACGTGCATTCTTGAACTGTCCAGCACAACCATCTAACCAAATGAAATGATGATAAAATGATATATTCATAGCTATCACGTGGTCATAGAATAATTTAAAGCAATGTTGCACACAATGGATGTCATGGGTCTGGTCGTCACTTATGTAGAAGTGACTTTCTTTCAGTATCACACGTTTCTCTTCACTGTTATCTTGCCCATGTCGATACGTGATATGCACCATTATGCTCACCTGCTCTTAGTGGTAATATTGACTTTGAATTTCATTTTGTGGTTGTAGGGTGTAATTTTCAGCAAAGTCAACCAGTGATAGTATTGTTTCGAGAGGGAAGGTGTCCTGGCATATTCTGAATTGCTCATCTTGCCACCGTGCCATATCCACATGTTGAATGTACTGTTGGATATTTCCACGAAACTTTGGAATAAAATCACATACTCGCACCTGGTACATGAATATTAATATGTCAATAAACCACATAAAAAAATGTGTGTACATGAATATTAATTTGTCAATATTCAATAATTTACCTCTGAAGTCACCAATTTAATCTTCCTGCTTTCTTTCCCATCATTTAGCTGATATGTCTCATACTGATAGTTCTTATTCTCAACAATTGCATTACTGAATGCTTGATCTTCACTTTCATGGATGCAATCAGACCATAAGGATAGCCCACCACAATTGTTGCAAGAACTGTCTACACATTGTTTTAAGTAATGTGTCTGCCCATCTTGCCTCGGACACATGATGCTATGGATAAAATCTTTGGATGACATTGGCGGTACTGTACTTGAGCATTCCTGCACATGGTTAGGATGCAAAAAATGACGTATATGCGGAAATGTATGGTAATATAGGTCAAACTCTATGTGGTATCTACAACAACAAGTGTTCCAAATGGTATTGATTCTAACATACCAAGGCTTCCATTTTTCGAAAGATCTTTTCCTGAGCCTTAGCTCTACATGGGAAACTTTAAACATCTTGAACAGTTGAGTTTGTGTCATGTCAAGATAATGCTTAACATGAGGTTTAGTGTGATGAGAACCCCTACAATGTTTTAACACATCCTTCGTGTTAGAAGAAGGCTTAGTGTTATCATGCCAAAATGTTTGCACTAGGCCCTTCACTGCTTCGACTAACTTCATGTCTTTGCGGGGCAACCTACCGCTAAATGCCCATAATGTTTCCATTTGTCCCTCTACATCAAGGTTGTCTCTTCTTACTGAATATTTTTTAAGTGTCTTTGGATGTAAAGGAACAATTTCTGATGTGCATTTAAGTAAACAATGTTGTCTTGTGGATCTACATACAATTGATTCAGCCAATACATGATGAGCCACATTACAGTCTTTTGAACGAGTTCTTTTACCAATCAATGTGAATGCAGCAGCAAGAGATTTAACAATGTGATTACTTGATTCCATATTCTTCATTGTTGTTATGCCTAAATTTCTTCTACCAGTTGCCATATTTCTAGATTTAAGCAAAGCTAAAAACAGTTGGCATTTATCGGCTTCGGATTTGTTATCAAAATATTGTTTCATTATTTGAGAAGAATGACAAAGGATAGTGCGTTTAGCCACCTTACCTTCCATGGAAGTCAATCCACTCTTGTCCACTTGTATTCGTTTAGGAGTTCTCTTTCGTTTTGATGCAAAATTTCTTATCGTTTGAAACGCTGGAGTGACGTTTACATCCACTACCGGCTCACAACTTCGATTAGGAGATTGAACCACCAAACATGGTTGTTGCTGAGTCACATTTACATTGGGAGTAACATAATTATTGAACTCTTCACAAGATTGTCCATCTACTAATGGATGAATAATATCAAATTCCGTATAACCAGCTTCTTTTAATGTTGCATTATCTTCCTTAGCCTCTATGTCAAGTATCTCTTGAGGGGGAATGGGAACTATTTTCTCATGTAATGAATGCCGACGATTTCTTGAATCTTCCCTTTCTTTTGTTTTTTATTTTTTGCTTCTTCCGGTGTAAGCACCTTCCTTGCTGACTTTCTTCCTCTATTACGTACATTCCCCATTGAAATCCACCCAAACTTGTACAAAACTATGCAATTATGTAAGTAATGATAAAAAATTGCATGTCCAACAGTTCTCTGTGCATGGGTTCAGACAAATTATGTCTTTTGATATGTTAAAGGTGGCCAACACGATGCCACCCTACATTTTCTATAAAACATATATCGCATATGCGATATAACGCACCTCCGATATATCACATATGCGATATTGAATTCCATCTTTTTAATGAATAGACAGGGTTTTACATGTTTTCCATAACGCATTCCTGATATATTGCATATGCGATTTAGTGCTCAATGAAAATGTGTAATGGTGATGATGATGATGATGACAACGAGGATGGTGATGATGATGAGGATGAGGGTGATGATGAAGATGACGGTGAACAATGATGGTGATGATGAGGAGGATGATGACTATGATGATGATGATGAGGATGAGGGTGATGATGATGATGATGATGATGATGATGATGACCATGATGATGATGATGAGGATGAGGGTGATGATGATGAGGAGGAGGAGGATGAGGATTATGATGATGATGATGATGAGGATGCTGATGATGTTGAGGATGAGGGTGTTGACGAATATGATGACCATGATGATGATGATGACCATGATGATGATGACGACGACGACGACGATGATGATGATGATGTAGACCACGATGATGATGATGAGGATGAGGGTGATGAACGATGATGATGAGGATGAGGGTGATGACGATGATGAGGATGAGGGTGACGATGAAGATGATGATGAGGATGATGGTGATGATGAGGAGGATGATGAATATGATGATGATGATGATGAGGATGAGGCTGTCGATGAAGATGATGATGATGGTGAGGATGAGGGTGATGAACGATGCTGATGAGCGTGATGATGATGTTGAGGATGAGGGTGACGATGAAGATGATAATGAGGATGATGGTGATGAGGAGGAGGATGATGACTATGATTATGATGATGAGGATGAGGGTGATGATGATGAGGAGGAGGATGGTGATGATGACCATGATGATGATGATGAAGACCATGAGGATGAGGGTGATGATGATGATGACCATGATGATGATGATGATGATGAGGATGAGGATGAGGATGAGGGTGATGAGGAGGAGGAGGAGGATGAGGGTGATGATGATGATGAGGATGAGGATGACGATGATGACCATGATGAAGTTGATGTGGATGAGGGTGATGATGATGATGATGATGATGATGATGATGATGATGATGAGGATGAGGGTGATGATGATGTGGAGGAGGATGAGGGTGATGATGATGAGGAGGTTGACGATGATGATGATGACCATGATGAAGCTGATGAGGATGAGGGTGATGATGATGAGGATGAGGATGATGAGGAGGAGGAGGAAGATGAGGGTGATGATGATGATGATGATGATGATGACCATGATGATGATGATGAGGATGAGGATGATGACGATGATGATGATGAGGAGGAGGAGGATGACCATGATGAAGCTGATGAGGATGAGGGTGATGATGATGATGATGATGATGATGATGATGAAAATGAGGATGATGATGATGGTGATGAGGATGAGGGTGATGATAATGATGATGATGATGGTGATGATGACCATGATGATGATGATTAGGATGAGGGTGGTGATGATGATGATGAGGATGAGGGTGATGATGATGATGAGGTTGACGATGATGATGATGAGGATGAGGATGAGGATGATGACGATGATTATGATGATGATGATGATGATGACCATGATGAAGCTGATGAGGATGAGGGTGATGATGATGATGATGAGGATGAGGATGAGGATGATGATTATGGTGATGAGGATGAGGATGAGGGTGATGATGATGATGATGATGATGATGACGATGATGACCATGACGATGCTGATGAGGATGAGGGTGATGATGATGAGGATGAGGATGAGGATGAGGGTGATGATGATGATGATGAAGCTGATGAGGGTGATGGTGATGATGATGAAGAAGAAAAATGATGATGATTAGGAGGAGGAGGAGGAGGATGACTATATGATGATGATGATGAGGATGAGGATGAGGGTGATGATGATGATGATGAGGATGAGGGTGGTGATGATGATGAGGATGAGGGTGATGATGATGATGATGAGGATGAGGGTGGTGATGATGATGAGGATGAGGGTGATGAACAATGATGCGTTAGGAAAAAAATAAATTAGTTATAATTTACCTATAGCACCATTAGAATTTACCTAGTTCAATTATGTTAGCAACATTAAAGAACTTCCATGAAGTAATCTATAGTGGGAACCCACCACCCATACAACTTCGAAGTAGCTAGTGACATTGTGAATCTAGAAGCCATGCCACATAAATTAGCTCTGAACATAATTCTATATATTGCATCTGCGTTACAGCATATTAATATCGCATATGTGATATAACGCATATGTGATATGAATAAGCTATATCGCATATGCATTATTTTAAAATTTAAATAATTGGTGGGATTAAGGTTTGGCATTAGGTTTGGAAGCAGCTTCGGAATACCAAACCTATTGGCTAGGACAAATCAACCAGGGCTATTGCTTATCTTTTAGAACTCTATCAATATGCTTAGATTAGATGGTGTGTTTTGATATGACATACACAATATATTTTTATGAAAATGTAGGATATTGTAGAGTACGAAATGACGATTCTGAATATGTAATTTTTTCCTTCAAAACTATGTTTTATTTATTGATAATTATTTTTCTAAATGACACGCGTCAGTTTTTGAAAATACATACATCGATTTTTTGTTATATAACTTTTGATTTCCATCACCATTTCCCAAAAAAACTATATGGTGCACTAGACGAGATCAAGCTCTACGATCTTATATTAATAAATCAAGGATTTCATTAATTTTTGCCCCTAAAGTGTTGCACCCGCACATAAGGTTTTAATTTCAAGCTTTTCTGACTTCAATAATGAATAATAATAAAAATAATTGATGAAAAATTCTGAATAAATAGTGTTGCACTAGGCCCATATGTCCTTTATATGTCTACAAGATTTTATCCCAAATGGACATCATTTACCTCATATATTGCTGCACCCGTACAAACATATATGTTAAGATGTGCTGAAAATTTAAAAACCAACTTTCATGGAAACTAATTTTATTATCATTTACACACATTTTCTCTGCATAAATGCTATATATTATGAAAGATAATTCAATTACCTATCTTTTCTCTTTTTACTTCATCTTCAAATAAGTTAGGGAAGTACCCCTAATTGTTACCTAAAGTGAGAGTTTCCCATTTATTCCAGTATCATGTGGCATCTAAAGTGTCTTTAAAGGAGTCCATGATTGTGCATCAACCCTTCCTTGTTAAGAGGGATCGTTGAATATTGTGTAACTTCGTAAGATATTATTATTTTCCTTTTATTGTATTATTTTTGTACCTCTTTTGGGGTGGTTATTGATGTATTTGATTATGTAAAACTACTTGAAATAATAAATGTAAAACTTCCATTGTAAGTTCGGTCAAAACTACCCAAAAGAAATAGTATATAAATGTTATTTTGACTCTCCCTAGAAAATTTGACCGAGTAAGAGTAAGAATTCTTCATAGTGAGGGAAAAAGGTCACACACATGATGTGTATAAATAGACAGTGTGCACCTATCATTTGGATACACAAATCACTCAACCAAGTGCGTGTGAGAGAGAAAGAGAAGTTCATTTGGAGAGAAGAAAAAGTTTTTTTTCCTTTGGAGTTTATCTTATCTTGGTTTGGCATTGTACTTGGTGACAATATCCATGCTAAATAATTTTGTAGGTTTTCTCCCTTGTGGTTTCACAGAGGAATTTTTTTTTGTTCTTTTATGTTGTTGTACTTGATCCTATTGATTTTGGTTATGATAAAATAACGCTAATGGTCTGAAGATATTATATAACCATTACAATTCTAACATCATCTTCACAACTATATAATATATTGTATCTATTATTAGAATAATTAACAATGAAGCAAAAAAAAATATAATGTTATGCATACAATGAACATAACCTTCCCCCAACTCTCCGTAAATCTACATCTTAACAGAAATTTTCATCATTTCATGAGACCTCACCCCATCAATCCTTTCAACAGCAATGGTCATAACACTATGCTACAACCCTAGCCTCAAAAAAACCAATCCATCTCGCTATGAAAATACTCAAAACATGACATTTTGAACTCTTTCTTACATTAGAGGCATCATCAATATTTCTTTATGTACAACATGCGGCATCCTAAATATCTTCCAACACCAAAATTTATATTTAATAAAAAACTTGTTCCGAGATATTTATTACTTCTTTTTTTTTCTTCAAAAATCCCTTCTAACGTAAAATCTAATGCATGCACCATGCCCACATCCATATATACACATAATAGTGTCTTTA
>LPNX010086986.1:37211-60485 GCA_001517045.1 Pseudotsuga menziesii | reverse complement strand
AGGGGGAAAGAGAGGGGTGGGAGTAGAGAGAGAGAGAGATGGGGGGGGAAGTGAGAGCAAGTGGGAGTGGGAGTGGGAGACTACGAGGGAAAGAGAGAGGAAAGGATGGATGGGGGAAAGGTGAAGAGAGAGAGTAACAATAAAAATGAAGAGAAGGAAAGATAGAGAGAGAGCGAGATGGAGGGACCCCCCGCCACACACACACACACACACATAGAGATGGGGGGTAGAGAGAGATATCTGAGGGTAGAGAGGGAGAGGGAAAGAGAGAGGGGGGGAGAGAGATACAAATAGAGAGAGAGAGGGAGAGATAAAGAGTGTGTGGGGAAGAGGGAGAGGGAGAGAGATGGGGAGAGAGAGGAAGAGAGAAAGTGTGCTCAAAATGGGCCTCCTAAAAAAAATTAATAAAATAATAGTTAAAATAATAAAATAATATTTATTAATTTTGGAGGAAGAAAAGAGAAAAAACTATTTTTTTGTTTGTATTTTCAACATATCTCCACATGTTTTTACTCAAATTTCGATTGGGAGAGCTTGTTAGATGCTGAGTGGGTACTCGTTGGATGTGAAATTTAATTCCACATCCAATGCGCTCTCTTGATCAAAATTTGAGTAAAAACACGGGGAGATATGTCGAAAATACAAACAAAAAAAGTAGTTTTTTTAATGATACCTATCCCCAAATTTATATTAAAAAAGTGTTTAAGACCTATACGGTATTTCAAATTTAAAGTAATTTCATTGGCTAACACATGATGACATGGAATTTGAGTTAAAGTTAAAAGGCCCATTTTGAGTTGAAATTTCCTCTAATGCAAGGGAGGGAGCGATGGTGGATGAGAGAGGGAGAAAGGGTGGGAGGGGAGGAGAGTAAGGAAGCGAGGGTAAGAGATAGATAGGGTTCGAGAGAAGGGGAGAGAGGAAGGAATATGTGGAGAGGGAAAGGGAGAGATAGGTGGGGTAAAAGATTGAGAGGGAGAGGAAAAGGGAGAGAGGGGAGGATGGATATTGAAAGAGAGGGGGTGTTGTAATCAATCACATTGCAAGCTCCTCCAACAGGGGGTAGGGGGAGAGAGAGAGGATGGGGGGCGCCAAGGAGAGAGAAAGAGAATATTATTGAGAGAAAGGGAGATAGAGCGATAAGGAGAGGGAGTGAGAGAGAGAGAGAGAGACGGAGGAGGGGTTAGAAGAGATAGAGAGTGGGGGGAGGTGGAGTGAGAGTGTAACATCCCTCTTATGTGCCCTAATGTTTGGTAAATATTAAATGTATATTGTACGTATTTCCGGTGAGGAGCTCAAGGCCAAGGTCCCACCAGAAATACCTGAAACTTATATAAGTTAAAGTCCTAAGTTATAGACTCAGAAAACCTAAGACATTAACGCAATTTCAACGGGAAGCTCGAAAACCACTAAGGGAAATGTTAAGATGATCAAATAGTTATAACGATTTCCTTCATGTCCTAAAACTTAGTTGTTATCCTAAGTGGAGGTAAGTCATGATTAGAACAACTACTGAGATAACTATTAATAGATCTTAGAAACCCTCGCCGCAATAAGGCTACTTCCACCTCACTTTTGATCAAGGGAATTGGAAGGACGAAGACATGTGTATTGTATATAAAGTATATATATATTAGTAGATTATATATGTATATATGAAAAGAATTTCATATATAATAGTGGAAGCCTTATATAGCGGAAAAATAATAGAACTTTTTATATAGTTGGAACGCTATATATTAAAAAAAAAGTATATATATATTTGGAACTAGTATAGCCCAAAGCGATTTCATATATTATATACATAAGTACTTTATTACATGTATATAAGGTTTTTAGATAGGATACCCATATTAATGGAGTATTATATTACCCTAAGTAATATTCCTGTTTTTGAACCCGTTACCTAATTTTTAGTCGTTATTTATGGAGGCGTTATCAATTTTACTCGATTGATATTGTGCAGATGTTAGTTGCCCTGATTTATAGCCACTCACTAGGAGGGGTTACCTGACTCATAATCGCTGATTATGGAATGACTAGGATATATATATATTCGTCGTCCAAGCTGGAGGGAAAAAAAGCCAGGGAAAGCTGGATTCTAATTCATGGGTTTTATTTTGGTTAGGTTTTGTGGTAGTGGCAAATAGGGAATGATCGGGGAAGGCCATTACAGCCCCAGGAAGTTGAGGCCTACCTTCCTCTGCGTTTGATGGAAGCAAGGTTGTTTTGGGTGGAGTTTCGATTCCCAGTACATTTGATCCTTCATGTTTACACCATTAGCTAAGAGAGAAGCTCCATAAACGGAGTGTTGGTTTTCTTTTCTTTTGATATTGCTTAACATCTGTGCTGCTCAGCAAAGAGAGAAGCTCTACAAACTGAATGTCCAAAACTGTAAGCTTTCCAATCTAGATATTTTTCTGTAGAATATTATCCATTTGGAGGCTGAATTGAAGCTTTGTGGATGTATTTTAGTTGATCCTCCTACGCGATCTGACTGTCTCTGTGTAGCTTGCACCGAGCATCTCAGTTGAAAAATTATTTCAAATTTAATGATGTCTATCTACTATCTTCCCCTCGGTTATAATTAGAGTACATTGCATGTTTGATACTCTTCGAATTAGGAGTCATGGCTGTTGCAAAATGCGATGGGTATGAAGTAAAGGCATTTTTGTTTTGTTTATGCTTTTAATTCTGCGATGGGTATAAAGTGAAGGCATTTTTTTTTGTTTATGCTTTTAATTCTGCAAGAAAATACGAGAATGTTAGTATATCTTTATACAGTACATTTGATAGATCCGGAATGATCCTAGTATGCAAAGCAATTACTATTATATTTGTTATGAAATTGTATCTACGGATGATGAAGGTTGGAATAGTCCCAGCGTCGTGTTTGGCCAGTGTTTTAATTTGGATGGTTTTAAGGGTAAATGGAGAGTGTTTCAAAATTGATATAAATACATATATATTCTACCTGATGTGAATCTTACCTTTAACTAGCTAGTTTAAATGCCTGCGTATGAGTTATGCACTCAGTAGGATACCTTGACAAGCCTTTGTAAAAATATAGGAAATGACGGAGTTATTTTTGGACCTACAGAAAATCAACGCATTGGATGGTTGATTTGTCGTTTGACCCTTAGACCAGGTGAAATACCATGTCTGAGCATCCCAACAATGCCATACACCTTGGATTTCTTTAAGTTGCGACTTTCCAAAGGGTCAATATCCATGTGTGTGGGATAAACATAGGCTAAGTTTGATCTTAAATCGTAGCATACTTCATTGGTAGAACCAGATATTGTTTTATCCGGACTTAGTTGTAGAAGTGATCCAAAAAAGATGTAAAGTTTAGGAATATGAAAAGATTGTAAGTGCATAGGGGACTATGTTTTAGGGATAGCAATCTGAACTAGTTGTGTTGCTCACAAGTTAATTATAAATGATATATGGTTAATGAAAAATATCGAGTTGAATCAAGCCTATGAGTAAGGCCTTGGAAGACGTAACACTCTTGTTGGGAAAAGTTTTAGGAGAGTTACTAGTCAATACTCATTAGAAATGTTTTACCTTATGATTCTGCCTCATCATAGTAATTTTATTATTATACAAAATGCTTACGAGTAGTTCTATTTCCTTCTCTTGTTATCATACATGCTCTTACCTAAGGATTTCTATCTTAGAGTAATGAAGGAATAGGAACTAGTTGGTTGAATGGAACCTAAGAAATAGAGAGGAGGGTGCCATACCTTGTATTTAGATTTGTATAGAATTCCCTTCATGTATGGATAGTGGGGAATAGCTCAGAAATACTCTCCAAGGAGGAGACCATAAAAATAGGAGAAAGAATGTATGGCAACACTTATGTTGCTGAATTGTAACTTCCTAATGAAATAAATGTCACCGGATGTGACAAGTTTGGTGGACGTAACCCAAGAATTGGGTTAACCACGTATATTGGTGTCTCCTTGGTTTTGTGCCTAAATATTCATTTTTCCTGTATTGTTTGGTGTATTTATGGAATTGTTGTGAAACCTTATCAATGGATTTGTTGCTATCATAATGATTTTAGATATGCACCTTGGTATTGCTTTTGTAAGGCCATGAATGATATTTGAATATTAAAAATCCTTCAATAAATTACATTTAGATAGTGTCATTAACAAAATTGTTATTGTGGATCAATAATTGTAAAGAATATGCTATGGATGGGAATTGAAGTGCTAAGTCTCATGTTTCATTAGCTAGTGATAAATAATGAATAGTCATTCAAAGGATCACCTCCGTTAAGGAGAGGATAATTCTATAACTTTGCACCATTGAAGATAAACTTGTTATGAAGATTTATTATTGAAACAATAACCACCTAGAGACCCACAGTTTAGTTAAAAGGTTTCATGTCATTATATATTGGATTGTATTTTTAAATAGATATGAATATGCTTGGAAGGGAGGACACATGAGTTTGCATCGTATGTATGGTTTTCCATCATGAAGTTTATGATTTTTATTATGACTAGCATAGGTAGGAATGTCATGTTTTCCAAGAAAGGATAAAACCTAAAGAATTGATACGAAGGGTAAATGTATGAAATATTTCGCCATAGATTATGATTACATACACGTGTGTGCCGTAAGTAATTAATGATGATGCAGGTACATCCCCATAGTTAATCTGAACTGACAACAGTTGTTTGGTTGTATAAATTCTTTTTATAAATTGATTTGGTAGTACATGGAAAAAAAATTAGGAATGGAACTTGGGGAGTGTTACATATGGTTTCAGAGCCAGAGTGACAACGCTCACGCATATTTTGGGCTCAACATGAAGTTGGAGAGCATGAACATGTTTAAGACTAACTAATAAAATGATTTTTGGATGCATGGCAATGACAAACGAGGGAGCTAAGTTAACCAAGTGGGCCTCAAGGATTGAAGGAGGTAAATAAAAAGCATAAAAAAGAAGGTATGTTACATGGGGGCGTCACCTAGAGACCAATATGATATCACATTAGAGGAATTTTGGGGTCTAAAATGGGCCTCCTAAGGAAAATAATAAAATAATAGTTAAAATAATAAAATAATATTGATTAATTTTGGAGGAAGAAAGAAAAAAACTACATTTTGTGTTCGTATTTTCGACATATCTCCCTATGTTTTTACTCAAATTTCGATTGGGAGAGATCGTTGGATGCAAAATTTGATTCTGCATCTAACGAGTACCCACACTGCATACTTTTGATGGACCCCGCTACCCAAAAAACAAGAAATTCCTGAAAAAATGTGATGATGATGTCATCATCACATTTTTTCAGGTATTTCTTGTTTTTGGGGTAGCGGGGTCCATCAAAAGTATGCAGTGTGAATACTCGTTGGATGCGGAATCAAATTCCGCATCCAACGAGCTCTCCCGATCGAAATTTGAGTAAAAACACAATGAGATATGTCGAAAATACGAACAAAAAAAATACTTTTTTTTAATGACAAATATGCCAATTCAACCATTATGGTTGACTTATTTTATTGAAATTCTATTGGTTCTTGAATTCCAACTCACAAAAACTTATTTTGGCACGTTTTCTTATAAGGCCCATTTTAGACCCCAAATTTCCTCTAATGCGTCTGTTCATATTGGGGGGGTTAAAATTAAAAAATTAAAAGTTAATATATTGGTGGTATATTAGGGGTAAAAAGGGTTTTTTTTTAAATATATAAATATCCAATATGTTGAGGGATATTTTATTCCACAATCCTGCCCGCGCCCTTCACCAGTCCTCCAAGCTTGCCTCCACCCCTGCGTATGCTGCATAGGTTTTCTGTGGCCGTGCCCTTCGAGCTCCAAGCCTCCATGCACTTAGGTTTTTTGTGGTCGCGCCCTTCACCAGAGCTCCAAGCGCATATGTTTTCTATGGGCATGCCCTTCCAGCTCCAAGCCTGCATGCACCTAGGTTTTCTGTGGCCGCGCCCTTCACCAGAGCTCCAAACCTGCATGCACCCTGAAGACGCTTCTTTCTTCCAAGACCAGAAATGTGGAACAGACAATTGCAGATCTTTCCATTTCATCTCGAGAGACTAGAGCGAGCACACGGGATTCACTGAGCATCCGAGGGTTCCGCGGAGGGTGCTCTAGATTAATCCTCTGGCCCTCATGACACATTGAGACTTCAGCAATCGAACATAGTGTAGAGCAGATTCCATGATCGCAACTGGTAATATTCTCTTTTTATTTGTTATTGATTTCTCAGCTCCTATTTCTTTACTTTTGGTTTTGAAGAAGAGGAATAATCTATTTGGCTTCCAAACTATGAGACGAGGCCCCCAAGAATTAGAACAGTTATGCTTTTAGGATTTGAAACTAGGAATTGCTTTTATCCTTTAAGTATGAAGAATCAAAATCTGGATAGTAATAGCTAGTGTCTCAGTGTGGTAGTATGTAGTAGATGGTGGGCTTTCTGGCTTGGCTGCTCTGACTATGGTATTATATTATCTAAGATCTGCTACCGAAGCTACCGATGGTGGTATTAAAATAGAGCGAAGGGAAGCTATTACTATTACTGGTGCAAAAACTAGTTATGGTACTGGAGCTTAAACCGGTTCATCAACTGGAGCATAGCATCTTGGTCAACGGAATCAATACCTAGCTAGGCCTGGTGCTGGTACTACTGCCATTGGTGGTTGTGGTTACTCCGTGGTTTTCTTCCCGCACCCTTCACCAGTGCTCCAAGCCTACATGCACCCTGTGTACGCTGCATAGATTTTTCTTGTGGTTTTCTCCATCATTTTTCTCGGTTTTCTCCATCCTATTTTCTTTGGCCATTTGCCGTCTTCAAATTCAGCCATGTTGATCACAAATTTCTACTCCCCTTCTCTTAGCCATGGACGTCAAACTCCTCATCCAACTCTGGGATGGAAAGCCTCTAATCTAATTGAATAACTCAAACAACCCCAGCAATGTCCATTTCAAGGACCCAGTCAAGGAAACCATATGGAATTCTTGTTGCAAGATGTTGTTGCTCTATGGCTCCTAAGCTCAAGGACCAACTGTTATCTACAATTACAGCCTCTAATGGCACCATAAGCGAGGATTCCATGGATCTCATATCGTCTCTGGGGAAGCTCAACCCAAATCCAGATCTCAGACTTGTTTCTCATCTCTACAATGGCTGCTTCGAATTAATCAGTGGGTCCTTCAAAGGCACCGGCAAGCCTAGAGAAGCTCAGAAAATAGTGGAGAAAAAAATTACTCTCGGAAGGGTTACTTTCAATGCCTTCAAGCCAATTGACATTGAGGTTCAGATGAAACAAATTTATAACCATGTGGGTATAGAGGGCGAAGAGGCTTACAATCTGCTAATCCAATTCTCAATCACTTCAGATGGTATATCCCCAATGGAAGGCATGTTCATAAACAGAGCTATTTATAGCATATCTTGTTCAACTAGGATGGATCTCAGATTTGAGTCTTCTGCTATGGTTCCTCTTAATACTCATAGGGATTTGGATTCATGGCTTAAGCTCTTCAAGGATGTCAATCCCACTATGGATGAATAAGGATCTGCAATAGTGACTATGCCCCCTGCCAAAGGCTCTCTTGACTATATTTATCTTGATGATGACCTGAGAATTACAAGGGGAAATAGAGGAGCAATCATTGTTGTTAAGAGGCTACAGAACAAAGTCATCCATCTTTGAGATGTGATTCCAATTTTGTAAGTATTGATGGCCCATAACTGTTCATGTAGTAAGTAAATTTATTAGCAGTAGGAAGTAGATATAGTTGTTCACTATTAGCATAGATTTATTTCCAGTTGTTGGTGAAAATAATAGGCTACAGAACAAAGTCATCCATCTTTGAGATGTGATTCCAATTCTGTAAGTATTGGGGCCCATAAATGTTCATGTAGTAAGTAAATTTATTAGCAGTAGGCAGTAGATATAGTTGTTCACTATTAGCATAGATTTATTCCCAGTTGTTGGTGAAAAAAAGTCTCGTATTTGCTCCAAGTTGGCAGTGAAAATAACTGTGTTTAACATCAGGCTTCTGTTTAAAAATCCAACACGACTCTTGTTTTAAATATGAATCAGTATAATCAACTAAATATTGGTTGGTTATTGCTTCCTAATGTTAAGGAATGCCCTTACCTGGCAAATCTTTAAAACTAGATCAGACCCAATTCGGTTTTGTTACAGGCATCAATGTCTTCGGTATTATTTTTCAAATTAACATAAATCCATGATAAACTCGGAGTTGCATGCAAAATAGTTTCAAACTGATGTATTGATTCACAATTCATATAATCATAGGTGGGACAATTGATAAGCCCCCTCTTTAACCCTTAGAATAGCTTCACAAACCTTTCAGTTCATTGGGGCATTGTTTTGTACCCGTTCTTCACCAAACTATTTGTTTCATTCATGAGTAGTCTCAATACTTTCAGTAAAGCAAACTATGCATATATATCCCTTGTTTTTTTAAACCTTTTAATGGTACTAATTTATGATTTAACTGTTTTTAAACTTCAATATTTCAGTATAAAAAAAATTAGAGAATAATATAAAGGTTTATCTTAGCTTTTTGTTATTAGTTTCTTTATTTGGTTTCTCTTTTGACACAGAGAAGGGGAAGCATGATATCGACAACTTGGATCTTTTTATATCATTAGAATATGCAAAACAATTAGTGTGGTTGGAATTTTCATTAATCTTCAAACAACTCATTAGTTAAATTATCAGCATAGATCCATCTTGAACACAAATTTATTAAGCAAGAAATTTAATCTCTTTAGGTGCTTGATAGCTTGGGTTTAAAATGGATTTATGTAGGTTTTAATTTTTTTAGCTTTTGTTTACATGACAAAATCTCTCCCATACTGAACTGTAGAGTACCTCTGTGCAAAAAATATAGAAGAAAAAAATAAAAAATAAAAATGTAATCCACCTATTTACATAATTTTCATTCAGAGCTTGTAAGAATTGTGTTATAACACTATTCTAGGATATTTGAAATGTCAAGAAAAAAATGATATCGAAGATATCTAGTGAAACTAAGGGTTTTTTTCAATTGGAAAAGTGTATAGGGAAGGGTTAAACAAAAGGTTTTGGGAGGTATTCTTTAATATCTAATGAACTAGCTACCAAATGACCAGCAACATTGACAACAACTGGTTAAACTAACCACTTGAACTAGAATATAGAAGAACAGACTCACTATATGTGATTTTTGTCTTTTATTTTTTAAATAATTCCCTATTTCTTGAATAAACGAGCAACCATAATGAGACCCACATACTCACCATATGAGCTAGTTGAAGTAAACTCCCATTAGTTTGTGCTCAACCACAGTGAGACCCAGATACTCACCATATGTTTTTAAGTAACTCCCTATTTCTAGAATAAATGAGAAAAAGTACAAACCCACAAAAATAATTGAGCCAGTTGAACTAAAATCCTACTAGTTTATGTTCACCAATAGTGAGACCCACATACTCACCATATGTTTTTACAAGTGAATACTATATGTAATTTTAGGTTTTTTATATCCAAGGGTATTGTATCCAAAGTTTTAGAGAAAGATGCTTTATATTTTGTGTTCTTTGGGGGTGTCTTTCTGTGTATCTATACCTATTGCATTTGGATCGGTCCACATCTTAAAAAATAGTACTTTTTGAAGCCTCTACCTTCTGCAAAAACATTTGCACAAGAGGTACTTTTTGAAGCCTCTACCTTCTGCAAACACCTTCATAGGAATTCTCTTTTTGTTGTGGACTACCTTCTGCAACAACATTTATAAGAATTTTGCCTTTGTTGTGGGACTACCTTCTGCTACAACATTTGTAGGAATTTTCTCTTTGTTGTGGGACTACCTTCTGCAACAATTTTGTTGTGGTACTACCTTCTGCAACGACAACATTTGTAGGAATTCTCTCTTTGTTGTTGGACCACCTTCTGCAATAAAATTTGTAGGAATTCCCTCTTTGTTGTGGGACTGAGACTGTTTGCCAACAGTATTTGGGAGATCACATTAGTCTTTGCTACAGGCTGCAGCACCTCGACCTTTTCCTAACAGAGTAGTTCTTCACTACCAAGAAATGAATGTTATAGAGCTTTGCATCGATATTGGAATTGTTGCATATTTCAAAATGAATAATATTATCTTCATATTTAGTTTATAGTTTGAAATTTTTCCAGTGGATTATCTTTGTAGTTGCCTTTTATTAGGGCCAAGACCTTGTCATTGCAAATGTTGGAGACTCTCGTGCTATTCTGGGAACAATGTCTGCTAATGGATGTTTGTCAGCCATTCAGTTGACAGTTGACTTGAAGCCAACCTTACCTGATAAGCTCTCTATTTTTAAAAAAATATCGCAAACAAATTTGTGAGCTGTATTTAAATTTTACTAAATTATTCTATGTGGATGTTATCTCTTGAGTGACTGCACAATTCAAACAATTATAGTGGCTGCAATTTCAGATTATTTGTTTTTAGAACTAATATGTATCACTTTAATCATAATGTCAACATTGTCTGAAGTCATGCAAAGAACAGATCCAAAGGCCCAAAGCCTCATTCTAAAATAGTTTATTGTTTATGGGCAGTATTTGTAGGACAAGTTTTGCATACTATTTGTTTTGTTCAATTTGTGTTTGTGAGTCTGAATTTGATTGTGGATTTACCTAAGATCTTAATTTCTACATTTGGTTTATCTCATATCTGACCGCCGTATTGAATATAGATAGTTATGCAGCCATTTATTATGTCTGCATTCCTGTGATATTATTTAAGGTCACTTTGTGGTTTAATCCTACAAGATGGTTAGTAACTTAGTGCAATACCTATTGTAAATGGGTAAAATCAATTTAGTAACTCTCCATTCTTAGGAAGGTAGGTTTAATCCTGCAAGATGGTTAGTAACTTAGTGCAATACCTATTGTACACGGGCAAAATGAATTTAGTAACTCTCCATTCTTAGAAAGGTGAATTTAGTAACTTTCCATCCTCCTTTAACTCTAGGGATCTCTCATGAACTGTTAAAGGTTTTGTAATGTATGCATGGGTAGCTGATATAAAGCTTTTATATGTCAGGGGAGGCAGAAAGGATCAAGCAGTGCAAAGGCCGAGTCCATGCTTTAAAGGATGAATCCCATGTGCATAGAGTATGGTTACCAAATGAAAACTCTCCTGGTCTTTCCATGACCTAGGCCTTTGGAGATTTTTGTCTCAAGGAATTTGGTGTTATTGTCATCCTTGAAATTACACACAGACAGCTAACCAGCAGAGATCAATTTATCATGGTTGCAAGTGTACAGTGTATACTAAAGGATGTGGTATTGAATGCCTATATGCTTGGAGTAATGTGAAAAAATGGGTTCTCGAAGAGCCTGATGTAATGTCGATTGTCACAGCAAACAATTATCAGCTTAAGCATTCGATCTTTCACTTCTGCCATCAACTTATGGAACTAGATGAACTCATAATAGCAGAAGAAGATGCCATGCACTTTACCTTTGCTAAATTTAATGCTACTACTACCTGCTTCCTGCTCCTGCTAAACCAAAATATTGCACATGACCCCAAATTGAAACAGAACATTGGAGTGCTCTTCCTAGCAGTAGCATCACTTGACCAGTTTGAACTGACAAAGCCATGCAATATCAACTCTCCATCCCCATCACACCGCAAATGTTAGAGCACATGCTTTGTCGCGGTTGTGTGAATCTGTATTGGCTAAACCATGCACTGGTGACTCGCCAATGTTATTCACTACAAAGCGAATATCAGGTTGGTTATTCATCAAATACATGACAGAACCTATCAAATGCCTGTATACTGAAGGATCCGCCAAAGCTGAATCCACAGTCAACTTCAGATTCAGAATCATGGGAGTAGCCAGGGGCTTGCAATCCAATGTTTGAAAATTCTTCAAAATCTCTACTGTGTACTTACTACTTCCCTTGTCTAAGGAAGATCTTTCCTGTTCCCTGCTTCACTTCCAGAATTAGAAAAGAGTGCATAAGGCTGATGTCCTTTAAGTTAAATTCATAGGCAAGTCTCGCAAGTCTTTCCTAGGCAAGTCTCGCAAGTCTTGGCCAAGTCAAACTACATAGATATTGGCCATATATACAAGTGAGTTCATAATTGTAGGAAGACCTCTACATCTCATGTTATGGAGTAAGAATATTTGACTAGTGAAGTTGGCATGAAGGATGTAGTAGATTCTCTGGTTGTTGAATTTTTCATTATACACGGGATTTACATCTTGAAGAATTTGAAGAGATTTTAGAGTATATAAATAGAGTTGTGATCCGAGATGTTATTTCTTTAGGTTCATAGGTGATCGACATGATGATGGAAACCCCTAACATAAGTAAAGTTTGAGATATAGAGGGATACAATTGGTTTGGTTGAGCACTCTTTCCTTCCAAAGAGTGAGTGTTAGTTTTTTCAATTCTCTCTCTTGGTGGCTCACAACGATCTTCTTCCCCAATATAGGTGCACAGACAACAGTTGCAACAACTTGGAACTCTGTGTAGGGTACACTTTTCTGGACAGAATTTGATTAGGCTTTGCTTTTCCTCCAACTTCCTGTTCTATTGGATGTCTTTTTTATGTTTAATATTTTTGAATGCGATATTGAGTGGTGTGATAGTGATAAGCAGAGTATTTTTGAGCTGTACCATTGTATTATTTTCTAGATTTAATGGAAGGCAAGTTGTAGGTTTGAGAGTTCAGTTTTGTACTCTGTCCTATGTTTTCAGTGTGATGTTAGGCATGGAAGTATGACTCACAAGAGATCCGTGAGTCTCTACGAGTCTTCTCGAGTTAGTTCATTCTCATCCTAATATTTGGGACTTGGCTGAACTTGTTGAGATTTGGCCCACCCACCAAGAATAGTGACTTTGGGGGCTAGCCTTGTGAGTCCAACTTAGCAAGCACATGAAGAACTTGCATGGCTAGCCTTGCGAGTCCAACTCAGCAAGCACATGAAGAACTTGCATGGAAGTTTGAACAGTGAAACACATTCTGGATGGTCAAACACCTTTTGCAACCAATAACGAGTGTCAATTTTTGTATTATTGTATTTTATGATATAATCTTTTATGAAATTGTGCATAGACTGATGTTTTATAGCTTAATGGATTGGAAATGTCATTAATATATTTTTTGTGCACAAAATGTACTAAATTTTGATTTTTTCTTGTATTTGGTGTCTTAAACTAAATTTTGCTGAGTCCTAGGCTAGCTGAGTCTTTGCTGGGTCAATGTATGACAACTTTGGTGTTGGCCAGGGAGATTAGCATATATAGTATTTGCAGTTTTGATAGTCATTAATTTTTGGTGTGTCTTAAACTGAATTTTGCTGAGTCCTAGGTCAGCTGAGTCGTCGCTGAGTCGATGCATGACAACTTTGGTGTTGGCCAGGTAGATTAGCATATATAGTATTTGCAGTTTTGATAGTCCTTAAAGTTTTCTATTTTAGCTATAGTGGCTAACACAAATACTTGGTCTCGGTGAAACAACTGATAAACACACTAATTTCTCTATCTCACATTTTAACAATAACAACAGCAGCTAACAAACTGTATTTACTTGTTCTCACAGCAACCACTGATAAACACACAAACTCTCTCACATGGACTGTTTAACTTATGTGCCCTCCTCTTTTTTTATAGACTAATTACCAATCCTAATTGTTGCATCAAACATGACCAAGTAAACCTCAGTGAGTGCACCTGATTATGAGAGAAGGTATCCCCTTTCATAAATGTGACCCACTAGTTCTCCTCAATGAGAGGAATCTCTCCACTAATCTACCTAACCACTAGGATATCACAACCCTCATAAATGCATGATGCCCATCAAGTAATGTGTCCATTGTCAAGTGTAGCCAAACTAAACTGCATAAACAAACTACTCTCATGAAGATCACCCTCACAAGTGTGCCTATTTTCTTTAGCATTGCCATCTCTTCTGATGTTCCCTTAGGCTAAATGGAGAAGAACTTCAGAGCAATCAGGTAAAATTATAACACTAACACAGACTGATGGGCACACATTCCAAAGCACCATCCATGTAAACGAGATTTGGCACAAAGCTGTTGAAATTTTCACAGTCATATCTACAAAATAAGAGTTGCGTGAAACGAGTTCAAGTATACGATATACCTCTTCCCACTTGATTGTGCTCCAAATGTTTCCAACACAAGAATCTGAATTTTTCAATGTATATGTAGACTCGCAACTAATGGGGTAAAATACTAAAATCTTCTGCCATGTAATCTTTAGTCCAAAAAACTTAAAAAGAAAAAGGACTAATTTCATCTCCATACTCTCTTTCTTATTTAGCATATGCCTTGTTCAACACTACCAATTTTTCATTTTTCAATGCATCCTTTATAAATGTAGCAGTTTTGAATGTTGTTTTAGGTCCAGGAAGTTTTGTCCAATCAAGAAGTTGTGAATATTGTTGCTTCAGTATCTTCTCGAGCTATTGCTGCTAGAATAGTAGTGGAATCAGCAGTCAGTGCATGGAAGCATAAATTCCCAACTTCCAAGGTTGATGACTGTGCTGTTGTATGCTTGTACTTAAATGAGCAGAACAACAATGGTGATGTAACTGTGCAAATTTCAGGAGAGGTATCAACTATAAAGTGTAGTTTTTATTGCTAAAATCTATGTTTTATACCAGGGCAAGATTTTGTAATGGGATTGAGATATGGAACCGTGAAGTGAACTGTTTATGACAGGGAAAAATAATCATCTGCGATGATTGGATGGTGGTGTTTTTGTACTCAGTCTGAGTGCTAAGATTTTATAAATATATTCACAGCTGTGTGTGATCTACAGATTGCAGTATGTCTGATCACCATGGCATATAGAATGAATCTATAAGTGCTTGTGCATTTGATAATAAGATCAAATTCGAAGTCTATTTGCCTCTCAAGATGTTATGTCTACGTATGATATGTTGGTTTCTTCTTTTAATATGTTGGATACTTCAATTTTGAATTAACCTCTCTTAGCTCTTGGCCACTACCAAGAAATTTTCCTCCTCAAAATCTATTCATTCTGGATCAAAGTACCTTCAACTGTGAAATTCATCTTCACAGCTTGTTTATGTTGGATACTTCAACTCTGAATTAACCTCATCTTAGCTCTTGTACATTACCAACAAATCTCTTCAAAATATATTAATTCTTGATCAAATTCATCTGCATAGCCTTTTTCAGAATAAAGAAAACCTTGTTGTGCTATGGCCAGTTTGATTGTGTCAACAAAGTATTTTTTTCTTCAATGTATTAGTGTCAATAGTGTCGCCCTTTCTTGTGTTTAGTTTTTTTTCCCTTAGGTAGAAATATAAAGGGGTTTAAAAAATGTAAATGAAAAAATGGATACATGCAATATATAGGGAAAATAGGGGTTTTTTAAAATCGGCAAGGCATATTGGAAGGGGGTTAAAAAAAATGATTTTTGGAGGTATTTTCCAATATTTTTTGAAAATAGGGGTATTGTTTCATATGCCAAGAATGAACGTGCTATGGCATAGTTTCACTAAGTGAAGACCCCGTGGTATGTTATCACCTTAACCATGGATTAAAGCGAGAAGCGGGAAAGTAGTTCTTACATGTTTACACCCAAATGGGAAGTTGGGCTATAAACTTTACTAATACATTAAGGAAGAATTTTTCATTCATTTTTTGATTGTAGAGATGATTATACATGTATAGATTAAAGATGATAGATTCATATTAACGAAAGCCTTTGAAACACACAGCACCAAACATAAGAGCAATGAACTATGGGCTCCTTAGAAATATATATATATAGAATTATTTGGTATCCACATAAAGAGGACTGATGTTGCAAAATGTTTACAAGAGTCCCAAACACTAAGTTCTTGGTACTGTGAAAATCACCACTTCCTAAGAAAAATTGGAAACACCAACCATATGGAAAAGATCATAGGCATGAAGGGTTGAGGATCATCTTAAAGATTTGATTAAAACTTACTACTGAGTATGCAACGTGATATTAAGAACAATTATTACCCACAGAGGTAATTTAAATAAGAGTCTAAAATTAAAGTTAAGCCAAGCCAGATGCTAAACTATTACAGCAGAAGTGGAATGGAAACAATACCCCTTGGGGTACTGGTGTATTCTGTGTAATGTGTGAGACAGCAAGTATAATGTGTGATCTAACACTAAAATTAAAGTATTGGGCATATTAAGGAAAGCATCAATATGTACTCTTTCATGATTATGTTCTTGTATTAAAACGAGAGGTAGGTCAACACCTTAGAAAAGTTATGTACTCGTATGGAAGTAACACGACCTAATGAGAATCATCCCATCATATTAAAAACATTATCGGCTACTTGGAACTTGTTGGTTACAAGTATGTTATACCCATGTTTAAAAAAAAAAAGGAAAAAAATATTTTATGGGAAATGGGTGGATTTAGAATAAATGTTAGAGGTGTAAAAGCTACCAATACTAACATTATGTAAAATAGGAAAACACCTCTTTACATTTGTAAAACTAGGAACAAATGATTACATTAAATCATATGGATACATGTTAGTTGAATGGATACGATTGCATATAGATGTTGGTAATGAATAATTTGGTTGAGGTGCATGACTAAGAATAGCCAAAACCATTTTATTGATTGAGCATTGAGATCAAAGCTTGGAGGAGGTGATGGTTCTAAAGATTTGGGTCCATTAGTTCTAAACAAAACCCTTTTACCTATATGTATGCACATAACAATCATACAACTTGGGTCCTCAATGCATTGTCCTAACGAAGGATTATGTTTTGTTATTTTAGATGGCTATCGTGAGATAATAAAACCTCAAAATGGGTAATTGTTACACCTAATAAGTGAATTTTATTTAGTTTCTAAACCTGTGTGTAACAATAAATTCTCATAAAGTAAATGTTAACTTCTTTATCGGAAGTTGTTGATTAACTTGTAAATGATACTGTTAGCATACTAAATGGATGCTAAGTAAAGGTAGGAAGAGAATTCAAGTTAGTTAAAGGAATACCATTGTTATAATGTATCCTTATTATTGTACAAGAATTTGGGTCATGCAACTATTTATACATCTTCATTGGAATTATTGATCTCTTCTACATTTTCACAAGGACAACAACATTCCTTACCGTATTTCTTCAAGAAAAGGGAACTAGATAGCTTATGAACTTGGACTACAATTCAGCTAAGGTAAATAGCATGATGTGTTGTACCTAATGTTACTGGTTGCATAGAAAGAGTGCACCTATATGAAGCCTCGCATTCTGATGAACTAGAAAAGTTGTAAGATATGACATAAGTAGCTGAGATATGGAATTATGGTTTACATTGAATTAATAATGTTATTAGAATTTTTGTGTCCCTAGAATTGACACACCTAAATGTGGTGTAAAGTTGGAATATTCCCTCACTAGCAATTATCCAAATATAGATGAGTAAGGATGTCTAAAATAAAACTGACATTGAAAATAATGAGTGTTGTATAATGTTATATGCTAACATTGCAGGATATGCTAGGAACACTATCAATTGGAGTTGACTGTTAGAAAATTATTCGCTGCTGTAAATAATGAGGTTAAGTATGGGTGATGTTTTACTTAATATAATTGTCGAATCTCGAGGTTTATCACCACGGATTAACTGTGGATGATACTGTTTACATACTAACATTGCAGGCTTCACCAAGATTATGGCCATTGCTACAATCAACGTACACTATGGTATAAAAATCATCCTGCGTATTTAAGTTGCACTCAATTACTTAGAAATAAGTAAGGAGTAATTTTTCTAGATGAGTTATAGGGTTATATAACTCATGAATGATGATTAAAATCGATGCAACTTATTAAATTCTAATGATTAATTAATGAAATTTTGGGTTATCAATAGATGCTTGACTAACCGTGTAGTTGATTCACAAATCAAGACAATGACAGCAAAGTCATGCGAAGCACCAAGGAGTGTGCGTTATGAATAGTCAAAGTTGCAATTTATACTAAATACAATGCCGAGGGAGCACAATGGTGTTAGGCAAGTGATTGTCGCATGAACACATTGGTGTTAGGCATATATGCTGCAGGAGCACAATGGTGTTAGGTAAGCGATTTCCGCGTGAGCACATTGGTGTTAGGAATATGGTGTGGCAAGAATAAGACCTAGGAAAAATTGGACATCTGGAAGATAGGACGCTGTTTGATGTCTCTGAGGGGAAAAATTTTGACTAGTGGTTAAAAAAGAGAGTAACCTCAGAAATTGTTGTAAGTCCACATGAAAATTGGAAAAGAAACTCAAGGGAGAGTTTGAAAATAACAGACGAAAAATGTGTTAACAATTTTTTTCACGTAATTAGAGTAGTACTTGTCTTAAGGTGTAAAAGGTGAAGGAAATATTTCCTTGTGGGAGGGACTAGATAAGTCTCCAAATGCATTGCTTCTTCATAAATTATTATGTATTATGATAAATACTAGGAGGTATTTTCATAAATTGCAATTATGATGCCACAAAAAGATTTGTTGTTTAGGGTTGAATTATAGAACTGTAACATATGTGATTGATTAAATTTTGGATAGACCCAATTTTGTTATAGGAGACTACAAGTTGCGACAAAGGACGACTTGCGAAAGATTAGAAAAGTTCAAAGGAGACCAGAACATAAAAGATGAAGGAATAAAAGATGACTCGAGAGATTGTTGAAGAAACACAAACACTAAGGACGGTGTTATATTTAAGGGGGAATGGATGCAACATCCCTCTTATGTACCCTAATGTTTGGTAATTATTAAATGTATATTGTACGTATTTCTGGTGAGGATCTCAAGGCCAAGGCCCCACCAGAAATACTTGAAACCTATATAAGTTAAATTCCTAAGTTATAGACTCCGGGAACCTAAGACATTAACGTAATTTTGACGGGAAGCTGGAAAACCACTAAGGAAAATGTTAAGACAATCAAATAGTTATAATGATTTCCTTCATGACCTAAACCTTAGTTTTTATCCTAAGTGGAGGTAAGTCATGATTAGAATGACTACTCGGATAACTATTAATAGATCTTAGAAACCCTCGCCCCAATAAGGCTACTTCCACCTCACTTTTGATCAAGGGAATTGGAAGGAGGAAGACATGTGTATTGTATATAAACTATATATATATATATATTAGCATATTATATATGTATATATGAAAAGAATTTCATATACAATAGTGGAAGCCTTATATAGTGGAAAAATAGTAGACCTTTTTATATAGTTGGAACACTATATATTAAAAGAAAAAAATATATATATATATATATATATATATATATATAAAATATTTGAAACTAGTATAGCCCAAAATGATTTCATATATTATATACATAATTACTTTATTACATGTATATAAGGCTTTTAGATAGGATACCCATATTAATGGAGTATTATATTACCCTAAGTAATATTCCAGTTTTTGGACCTGTTACCTATTTTTAGTCATTATTTATGGAGGCGTTATCAATTTTCGTGGATTGATATTCATTACAGAGAGACGTTAATTATGGAGATGTTAGTTTCCCTGATTTATAGCCACTGAATGGGAGGCATTACTTGACTCATAATCGTTTATTATGGAATGACCAGGATATATATCTATATCTATATCTCTCTCTCTCTCTCTCTCTATATATATATATATATATATATATATATATATATATATTCATCGTTGAATCTAGAGGGGGGGGGAAATGAAAGCTGGATTCCAATCCATGGGTTTTATTTTGGTTAGGTTTTGTGGTAGTGGCAGATAGGGAATGATCCGGGAAGGCCATTACGCCCCTAGGAAGTTAGGGCCTACCTTCCTCTACGTTTGATGGAAGCAAGGTTGTTTTGGGTGGCGTTTCAATTCCCAATACATTTGATCCTTCATGTTTACGCCATTGGCTAAGAGAGAAGCTCCATAAATGGAGTGTTGGTTTTTTTTCTTCTGATATTGCTAAATTTATGTGCTGCTTAGCAAAGAGAGAAGCTCCACAAACTGAATGTCCAAAACTGTAAGCTTTCCGATATTGATATTTTTCTATAGAATATTATCCATTTGGAGGTTGAATTGAAATTTTGTGGTTGCATTTTAGTTGATCCTACTACGCGATCTGACTGTCCTTGTGTACCTTGCACCGGGCATCTCAATTGAAAAATTATTTGAAATTTAATGATGTATATCTACTGTCTTCCCCCTGGTTATAATTAGAGTACGTTGCATGTTTGATACTCTTCGAATTAGGAGTCGTGGCTATTACAAAATGCGATGGGTATGAAGTGAAGGCGTTTTTTTTTGTTTATGCTTTTAATTGTGCAAGAAAATACCAGAATGTTAGTATATATTTATACAGTACATTTGATAGATCCGGAATGATCCTAGTATGTAAAGTAATTACTATTATGTTCATTATGCAATTGTATCTTCGGATGATGAAGGTTGGAATAGTCCTAGCATCATGTTTGGCCGGTGTTTTAATTTGGATGGTTTTAAGGGTAAATGGAGAGTGTTTTAGAATTGAGATAAATACATATATATGCTACCTGATCTAAATCTGACCTTTAACCAGTTAGTTTATATGCCTGCATATGATTTATAGGAAATGACGGAGTTATTTTTGGACCTATAGCAAATCAATGCATTGGATGGTTGATTTTTGGTTTGACCCTTAGACCAGGTGAAATACCATGTCTGAACATCCCAGCATTGCAATACACCTTGGATTTATTTAAGTTGTGACTTGCCAAAGGGTCGATATCCCTGTGTGTGGAATAAACATAATCTAATTTGATTTTAAATCACACCATACTTCATTGGTAGAACCAGATTTTGTTTTATCTGGACTTAGTTGCAGAAGTGATCCAGCAAAGATGTAAAGTTTAGGAATATGAAAAGATTGTAAGTGGATAGGGGACTATGTTTTAGGGATACCAATCTGAACTAGTTGTGTTGCTCACAAGTTAATTATAAATGATATATGGTTAATGAAAAATATGGAACTGAATCAAGTCTATGAGTAAGGCCTTCGAAGACGTAACACTCTTGTTGCGAAAAGTTTTAGGAGAGTTACTAGTCAATACTCATTAGAAATGTTTTACCTTACGATTCTGCCTCATCATAGTAATTTTATTATTATACAAAATGCTTACGGGTAGTTCTATTTCCTTCTCTTGTTATCATACAGGCTCTTACCTAACGATTTATATCTTAGAGTAATGAAGGAATAGGAACTAGTTGGTTGAACAAAATCTAGGAAATAGAGAGGTGGGTGCTATACCTTGTATTTATATTTGTATAGAATTACCTTCATGTATGGATAGTGGTGGGGAATAGCTCAAAAATTGTCTCTGAGGAGGAGACCATGAAAATAACAGAAAGAATGTATGGCAACACTTATGTTGCAAAATTGTAAGTCCTTAATGAAATAAATGTCACCGGATGTGACAAGTTTGGTGGACATAACCCAAGAATTGGGTGAACCACGTACATTGGTTTCTCCTTGGTTTTGTGCCTAAATGTTCATTTTGTCTATATTGTCTAGTGTATTTATGGAGTTGTTGTGAAACCTTAACAATGGATTTGTTGCTATCATAATGATTTTAGATCTACACCTTGGTATTGCTTTTGTAAGGTTATGAATGATATTTGAATATTGAGAATACTTCAATAATTACATTTAGATATTGTAATTAACAAAATTGTTCTTGTGGATCAAATAATTGTAAAGAATATTCTATGGATGGGAATCGAAGTGCTAAGTCTAATGTTTCATTAGCTAGTGATAAATAATGAATAGTCATTCAAAGGATCACCTCCATTTAAGGAGAGGATAATTATTTAACTTTGCACCATTGAAGATAAACTTGTTATGAAGATTTATTATCGAAACAATAACCACCTAGAGACCCAGAGTTTAGTTAAGAGGTTTTAGGTCATTATATATTGGATTGTATTTCTAAATAGATATGAATATTCTTTGATGGGAGAACACATGGGTTTGCATCATATGTATGGTTTTTCATCATGAAGTTTATGATTTTTATTATGACTGGCATAGCTAGGAATGTCATGTTTTCAAAGAAAGGATAAACCCTTAAGAATTGATACGAAGGGTAAATGTATGAAAGATTTGGCCATAGATTATGATTACATACACGTGTGTGTCGTAAGTAATTAACTGTCATATACCCTAAAAATAACATAAACAATATGCATAAAAGAATTCTTGAATAATTTTTCTTTGAAGGACAACTTGTACCTTGGATACAAACACACAAACAACTGCTGATTTAAATAGTGTTGCTTTGATACATCTACACCCTTGATAATTATAAAAAGCCTATAATCTATGGTAAAATCTTTATGCATACAATCCTTTAGATTTTAGTTTTCTATGGAGGCCTTTGCCTCATGGTTAAAACATCATAAACCTTCAATTTCTAATCATAACTTTGTAACCTACATCCTCCATACAATGAACTCATAATCTAATAAATATATATTCTTCTTAAATTATGGAATAGTTACATACAACTTCAAATCGATTCTGTGTAAGATACTCCAAGGTGTCTTCACAATGACTCGTGACCTCTCAACCAACATATGGGTCTTTTTAAGTGATTAAAGCCACTATTTTTCTTTGTTGATCTTTGAGTTGCAATGTAACCATTGTTAGAGATACCAAGTTGCAGATCTACCATCCCCTTTGAGCGGAGATGTTAAAAATTGAATATTATTCGATATATGTATATATTCTTATTAATGAGTCGTAAGATGTATGGGTGTGTGCAAGAAGTTGAGGGTCTCTTTTGGCGCGTTAGATGCAATACAAAACTGAAAAAATAGACATACATCAACTTGCATGGATATTTTGAGACACTTACACAATGAATCTTGCGATCAGTTAAGAACAAGAAATGTAGGAAATTGAATGACCTTTCCAAATATATAATTTTTTTCTATTGAAATTTTTTTTAACTATATAACGTTAGATATTTTTGAATGGTCACTTTTTATTTTTGGGATAAATTATAAGGTATATGTTTTTGTGGGTGCAGTGTCTAAGTGTCTAAATGATGGAATAAACTTACGAAAACTGGCATACATATAGAGAACATATAGGACTAGTGCATGACTATTTTTCCAATAATACAAATAATATTTTTAAATTTGTTTTTAATTATATAAGAGATCAAACCTCGAAAATGGTACGTCAATTGT
>LPNX010086986.1:24711-34711 GCA_001517045.1 Pseudotsuga menziesii | reverse complement strand
TCATCAACAACAACATCATCATGATCATCATCATCACCACCATCATCATCACCATCATCACCATCCTCATCCTCCTTGTCATTATCATCATAAACATCTTCATCATCATCATCATCATCATCACCACCATCACCATCCTCATCCTAATCATCATCGTCATCCTCATCCTCGTCATCATTCTCATCATCATCATCTTGATCATCGATCATCATCACCATCCTCATCCTCATCATCAGCATTACCTTCCTCATCGTCATCATCATCATCATGAACATCATCGTCACCATCGTCATCATCATGATCAACACCATCATGACCATCGTCGTCATCATCATCATCTTCATCATCATCATCATCATCATCCTCCTCCTCCTCCTCCTCCTCATCAACATCATCGTCATGATCATCGTCATCATCGCCATCATCATCACCATCGTCACCATCCTCATCCTCCTCGTCATCATCATCATAAACATCTTCATCATCATCATCACCATCATCACCATCATCATCATCCTCAGCCTCATCATAATCCTCATCCTCGTCATCATCCTCATCATCATCATCGATCATCATCACTATCCTCATCCTCATCATCTGCATCACCTTCCTCCTCCTCCTCCTCATCATCATGAGCATCATCGTCACCATTGTTGTCATCATGATCAACATCATCATCACCATCGTCATCATCATCATCATCTTCATCCTCCTCTTCCTCCTCCTCCTCCTCCTCCTCATCATCACCATCAACATCATGAACATCGTCATCACCATTGTCATCATCATCATCAACATCAACATCATCATCATCATCCTCATCATCATCATCACCCTCATCATCATCATCACCATCCTCATCCTCATCATCACCATGATCATTGATCATCGATTATCATCACCATCCTCATTCTCATCATCACCATGATCATTGGTCATCGAGCATCATCACCATCCTCATCCTCATCATCACCATGATCATTGATCAGCGATCATCATCATCAACATCGCCATGATAGTCATCGTCGTCATCATCATCATCATCATCAACATAAACATCATTATCAACATCATCAACATCACCATCAACATCATCATCACCGGCATCATCATCATCGTCATCATCATCATCATCATCCTCATCATCCTCCTCCTCATCATCATTGTCATCATCATCATTACCTTCATCATCATCACCATCAACGTCATGAACATCATCATCACCAGCGTCGTCATCATCATCATCATCATCAACATCATCATCATCATCATCATCCTCTTCATCATCATGATCTTCATCATCATCACCACCATCAACATCATGAACATCATCATCACTGGCATCGTCATCATCATCATCATCAACATCATCCTCATCCTCATCATCATCATCAACATCATCGTCATCATCACCATCATCACCATCCTCATCCTCCTCGTCATCATCACCATAAACATCTTCATCATCATCATCATCATCATCACCACCATCATCACCATCCTCATCCTCATCATCATCCTCATCCTCATCCTCCTCATCATCATCGTCATAAACATATTCATCATCATCATCATCACCATCATCACCATCATCATCATCATCTTCATCATCATCATCATCATCATCATCATCATCATCATCACCTTCATCAGCATCATCACCATCAACATCCTCACCATCATCTTCATCATCATCATCACCATTGTCACCATGATCATTGGTCTTCGATCATCATCATCAAAAGAGGCATGATCATCACGTTCATCATCATCTTCATCTTCATCACCATCGTCATCATCAACATCAACATCATCATCACCATTGTCATCATCAACATCAACATCATCATCATCATCACCATTGTCATCATCAACATCAACATCATCATCACCATCAACATCATGAACATCAACATCACCTTCCTCATCATCATCATCATCACCTTCATCATCATCATCATCAACATGATCATCATCATCACCATCAACATCATGAACATCATCATCACCATCATCATCATCATTATCATCATCATCATCATCACCATCATGAGAATCATCATTGTCTTCATCACCATCAGTATGGAGGGATGGAGTAAGGGAGAAAAAGGAACATATAGGGAGGGATGCAGAGACAATGAGGGAGGTATATTTAGAAAGAGAGGGATATGTAGGGATTATTGGGGCTATAGAGAGAAACATTTATATGCATGAAAAGAAGGGAACACCAAAAACATTTGTTTTGTTGCTAGCCATAGAAAACATTTGGGAAGTTATGATCTTATTTGTTGCCCTAGCCACGCACCCACTCTATTAATTGTGCTTAACCATATCGCGTGCGCATTATACTTAAACAAATCGCGTACGCGTTTTTACTCTATATAACGCATGCACATTTTGGGATTGTAAAAACAGTGAATTTTTTTTGTCCGAGAGCAACTTCACTCTGTTTTTATGAATTTATCACATTACCGCATGTTTTTTTTCAGGACCACGAGCCCTCCTGTGAAAATACTCACAATTTACACATTCTCCGTCATTCTTTTTGTTATGCAGGTGCCACATTGAGGATATCTTTCATGGTTGAGGAGCACACATGATAAGATATCAAGCTTCAATGTCATTTCATGGTGATGGTGGATATACACAATTGTGCAAGAAAATCAGCTTGAGGAACAATTTATGATTCAACTTTCATTTGATTATTATTCAAGAGAACCAAAGGTAAGTTTTCCCATTCATTATTGTTTTGATGGGAAATATGAACAATTGAGAAGGAAGATTGAAGAACCTTGAAGGATCAATAGTCATAAAGCAAGTTAAAGGTTTCCAAGCTTGTAATTGAGGAGCAACAAAAACAAACTATATTGACATTGATCATTGTGGTGATGGGGAATGTACGTAATCGAGGAAGAAAATCAGCAAGGAAGAAGAGACCTCAATAAGTCATCGAAGAAGAGAAAGAAAAGAAAAGAATAGACATGATGAATCGGAGGCTTTCTTTGGAAACTAATCCAAATCCAATTATAGAGGATACAGCGGTTCATCCTATTAATCCAGCACAAGAAAAAAGGAAGCATTCACTAGAGGGACCTTCAATTTCCACAATAGTTGTTGAACAAGCACCCCATGGAAGTATTCAAGAAGAAAAATGTAGGTGCTCATTAGGGGATGTTTCAAATCCCACATCAAGTCAAAGTGATAAGTTACCATCTCAAGATGAAACTCATGAAGAGGCGTTGTACATGGAGACTACTATTGAAGAGGCGTTGGACATGGAGCCTACTATTGAAGAATAAAATATTAACCGAACCATCAATGAGGATGTTGGACTTCCACCATCCAACTACCAGGAAGAGAATGAAGGATAACAAGTTGGTACTGGAATGCTAGAGCGTATTGTTGATGCACTAGATGATAGAAATCAAACCCCCTTACCTCCATTAGAAAGCACACATCGAAGAACTTTGAAGAGTATACAAGTTGATGAAGGAGTCCTCAATTCCATTGAAGGTACTCTATCTAAACGTAGTATTGCTTATCAAAATCAACAGGTACTAAATAAATATTTTGTTTCTAAATGTGATGGAGATAAATGTAGATTATTTTTATCAGTGTTAAAATCTAGGGGCATGAATATTTTTAGGAAATCATTAGGGATAAAGATGATAAAGCCTTTTGGACCAAGTTCTCATATAGTTAAAAGCTTAGTAGATGCCTTTGGTAAAATTGGTAAGACCACACGGTCAAATGAACGCAATGTGGCTCGTCGTGTGTTGTCACAAGCAATTGTAAATAAGAACACTAGGGTCCTTCATTCTCTCAAGCCTACATATAAACTAGTTAATTTGAATGTAAAAACCCTCCGTATGTATTCTATTAGAAGAGAACATCTTGACACAACTTCCCAAATAGATTTTTGGGCCTTTATTGGTCGGTTTCCATGTCATGACATGAAGCTAGTTGATGCAGTAAAGGGACTAGTGCAGAGTTTTTGGCATGATCACACAAGGCCTTCTTCAAACCAGAAGGATGTACTAAAAATAAGAAGGGGTTCAAAGGACCGTGAACCACATATTAAGCATCTTCTTGATATAACACAAATAGAACTATACAAGAAATTTAGGAATGAACATAGAAAATTGAATTTGGGGCAAATATCTTTTGAGAAATGTAAGCCCTGGTATGTTAGAATAAATACTCTCCGTAACACTTGTTGTTGTAGATACCATGTAGAATATGAATATTACTATGAAAAAATTTTGTACATTCATCGTGTGTTGCATACTAACCATGTGTAGGATTGCTCCTTGAGAATACCACCGACCTCATCAAGAGAATTCATTCATAGTATCATGTGCAATAGGGTTGAGGGGAAAACTTACTATGCAAAATCCTGTTTGGATAGAACTTGCTCCAACTATGTCGGAATGGCATTATTGAGCCAATGTATGCACGAGACTAGAGACAATGAATTTGGGAATATGGTTACAGACATGAAAAGTTTCAAATATATCAGCTATGAAATAGTCCCAGGGAAAGAAAGCAAAAAAATAAAATTGGTGACATCTCAGGTACATGCATTTATCTATAAATTTATGTTTGAATGGTTGCATTTCATTCCTTACTTAAAAAAAACCTGATATTGAGATCATTTTGTGTCAACAGGTACAAGTTAGTGTGTTCGTCAAGGAATTTATTGAAAAGACACGTCAATATGTTCAGCATGTCCACTTGGCATGATGGAAGGATGAGAAGTTTAGAATATGCAGAGATACATTTCCTCACGGTACTATACTTTCAGTTGTTGATTTTGCTGAGAACTACACTTTGCAACCTCAAAATGAGATCCAAAGTCAGTATTATCACTCTGAGTAGGTTTCCTTGATGGTGCATATCACATATAGGCATGGCCCAAATAGCAGTGAAGAGCAAAGAGAAATTCTAAAGGAATATCACTTCTACATAAGTGATGATAGGTTCCATGACTTCCACTATGTACGTCATTGCTTCATCATGTTCTATGATCATTTGAAGGGTAGGAACATACAGATGGATCGACACTGGATTTGGTCTGATGGATGTGCTGGTCAGTTAAAAAATGCACGCATATTTCAATGGTTGTGTTCATTGCATAAAAACTACAAAGTTCCACATATGTGGAACTATTTTGAGACTGGGCATGGTAATGGAGAGAATGATGGAGCCGGAGCATGTGTCAAAACAACCCTACGAAGAGAGGAATTGAAATTATCTACAATATCTACTATTCGAAATGCTCAATCTATAGGTAGGTGGTGAACGTCAGTAATGGGAGAGGAATCAGCTATGTGAGTAGAATCCACAAGAAAGAGAAATGTGGAGAGATTTTTTTGGGAGGTGGTAGACATAGATCGTTCACATGCATGGGAATTCAACACTGTTCTTGGGACTCATCACTTTCATTCGGTTCGAAGCTCTGATAACCCAGTATTTGAAATTTGGACCAGAAAACTCGCTTGTTTTTTCCCGCCTTGTTGTGATGGTGACTGGGATGTGTGTGAATCATTGGATTGGGTTGATGGATGGGATCGCATATCACTTCCACTTGATCAGCATGCAATTGTTGAGTTAACTCCGTTGGAAGAAGACCAATCGTCTATTTCTATATATTTTGATCATGTATTAGACCTTGTACAACCTGGTATGATGCATTTCCTTAACATTTTTTTGTAAAATTTACGTAGTTTTCAAACTCACATTAATGGCCTTGTATCACATGAAAAATATTTGGTCATATACCTACAATCATACTATGTAGGACACATATACGTAGTGGTTGCCTCAAAATATAGTGAATGGGGTGGTGATTACTGGTTGGCACGTTGTATAGAGGGAAAAAAAACCCTCATTATGTCCATGACTGATGATGAAAACAACCACTTCCCCATCGGGTCTATGGTTGTTAAAGGTGAATATCTTACACATGACAACAATGCAAGAAAGAAGGGTGGATATGTTTACAGGGATTACAAACCAGGTGCAAGTGTGTATCACTTTACCAACTTAATCATTGGTACAAACCTCCAGGTACGAACAATGCCTAGTTGGAATTCATCAAAGGTATGCTGCTTCTTACTGGATATAGAGAACGAGAGACTAATGGAGACCATCATTATAAGAGATGATCTAGAGGGCTTGGCTGTATGATAATAGGTGGGATCTAGCATTACGAGGTATGTATCATAATTGTAATTTTCCTATGTATGTTTCTTATGAATATGTCAATTTTTTGTTCTTGTATGCTACTTCTTACCGGATACATAGCACGAGAAACTAATGGAGACCATCATTATAAGAGATGATCCGGAGGCCTTGGTTGTATGATATTAGGTGGGATCTAGCATAATGAGGTATGTATCATAATTTTAATTTTCTCATGTATGTTTCTTATGAATATGTCAATTTTGTGTTCTTGTACGCTACTTCTTACCAGATACATAGCACGAGAGACTAATGGAGACCATCATTATAAGAGATGATCCGGAGGCCTTGGTTGTATGATATTAGATGGGATCTAGCATGATGAGGTATGTATCATAATTTTAATTTTCTGATGTATGTTTCTTATGAATATGTCAATTTTTTGTTCTTGATATGCGAAATTTTCCATAATGTTGTTTATAAATATGCCAAAAATTCTCATGTATGTCAAGTTAATGAACATGCCAAATTTTACGTATGATCAATAAACCATATATCAATCATATGAACATTTCAATATCTCATTCACGTGATATACATAAAATTAGAATACATACATATACCTCTGTAGGTCATACCTATCAAAGTTCTTTGTAGGCTCTCTTACAGGACTAAAACCCTAATTTTTCCAGTAGGTAATATTGTCAATGTTTTCAGCCAATATATACAACTAGGATGATGGAAACAAGATGCTGAAACGATAAACTTATGTTTTAAGGCTTGTATAATTTCCTTCTTGACAGCTCACCTCTTATACCCGCATGTCCATTGCCAAAGGGGTAGTGCATAGTAGTGTTGGAATTTCATCTCATTTTTTTTTTCATTTAAAAGTTTAATTTCTACTTAAAAGATAATAAAAGATAATAAGAGATTTGGGCCAAAGCTGGACAATGCATTTCATGCCAACGAAGGCCAAACTTGGAAAAACCTATCCCTAAACAGGGTTTATTGTTTAACATGCATGGCCCATAAACATAACCCTACCTAGGAAACCCTAATCCTAACCCTAATCTTATCTTACTGTCACAACTCAATTCAGAATCAATCTTATGTCCAACTCAACTTTTTCAAATCCGGTGGACTTATGCTTCAAATCATGTTGATTCACGAAGTTTAATTTAGTGTGCATGTACTGAGATCATTGAAACCTTTAAATATAATAGTTTTTCATGCACGGTTTCCATTCTATGCCCCAGGTAGGGATTCAACAGGTGTCCCTGAAATCCTGTAGGAGGTGGGATTCAACGTGCCACAAAATCATGATCGTTGCTCGAATCGATGAACCGTTGGATTCATTGGATTCAGGACATCGGGATAGTGCTAGGGTGGCCCTCTAATCTGGTTCCATACAGAAGAGACCATTATTTTGGTCAATTTTGGAAACTAGGTTTTTGCTTAGTAAGTGAATGTGAAATTTTTGCACATGGGGGTCAAATTAGCATATTGCTCAATTGTGAAAGTGTGGCTAGCATTCCCACATAACACATTCCTAAACACGCTTGCACGACCCACTGAAAGCCCTTTTTTATGCATGGTGTCCATTCTATTCCCTAGGTAAGGATTCAATAGGTGTCCCTGAAAGCCTCTAGGAGGTGAGATTCAACGTGCCACAGAATCATGATTGTTGCTTGGATCGACGAACCGTTATCTCCATTTGATTCAGGACATCAAGATAGTGGTAGGGTATCCCTCTAATCTAGTTCCATTGAGAAGAGACCATTATTTTGGTCAATTTTGGAAACTAGGGTTTTGCTCAGTAAGTGAATGTGAAATTTTTGCACATGGGGGTCAAACTCGCATATTGCTCGACCATGAAGGTGTGGCTAGCATTCCCACATAACACATGCCTAAACACGGTTGAAAAACTGACCAAAATCCCTTTTTTATGCACAATTTCCATTCTATGCCCTGGGTAGGGATTCAATAGGTGTCCCTAGAACCCTATAGGAGGTGGGATTCAACGTGCCATAGAATCATGACCGTTGCTCAGATTGACGAACCATCAGCTCCGTTGGATTCAAGACATCAAGATAGTGCTAGGGTGTCCCTCTAATCTAGTTCCATGGAGAAGACACCATTATTTTGGTCAATTTTTGAAACTAGGGTTTTGCTCAGTAAGGGAATGTGAAATTTTTGCACATGGGAGTCAAATTCGCATATTGCTTGACCGTGAAGGTGTGGCTAGAATTCCCACATAACACATGCCTAAACACGCTTGCACGACTCATTGGAATCCCTTTTTTATGCATGATTTCCATTCTATGCCCCGGGTAGGGGTTCAACAGGTGTCACTCAAAGCCTGTAGGAGGTGGGATTCAACGTGCCACAGAATCATGACCGTTGTTCAGATTGATGAACCATACACTACATTGGATTCAAGAAATTGGGATAGTGCTAGGGTGGCCCTCTAATATGGTTCCATGGAGAAGAGACCATTATTTTGGTCAATTTTGGAAACTAGGGTTTTGATCAGTAAGTGGATGTGAACTTTTTGCACATGGGGGTAAAATTCGCATATTGCTCGACCGTGAAGGTGTGGCTAGAGTTCCCACATAACACATGCCTGAACACGCTTGCACGATGCACCAAAAGCTCTCTTTTATGCACGGTTTACATTCTATGCCCCAGGTAAGGATTGAACAGGTGTCCCTGAAAGCCTGTAGGAGGTGGGATTGAACGTGCCACAGAATCATGACTGTTGTTCGGATCGACAAACCGTCAGCTATGTTGGATTCAGGACATCGAGGTAGTGCTAGGGTGGCCCTCTAATTTGGTTCCATGGAGAAGAGACCATTATTTTGGTCAATTTTGGAAACTAGGGTTTTGCTCAGTAAGTGAATGTGAAATTTTTGCACTTAGGGGTAAAATTATCATATTACTCGACCGTGAAGGTGTGGCTAGTGTTCCCACATAATACATCCCTAAAAAATCTTGCAAAAACCACCGAAAATCCTTTTTGATGCATGGTTTCCATTCTATGCCTCGGGTAGGGATTCAATAGGTGTCCCTGAAAGTCTGGAGGAGATGGGATTCAACGTGCCATAGAATCATGACTGTTGCTTGGATCGACAAACCGTCAGCTCCATTGGATTCAGTACATCGCGGCAGTGCTAGAGTGGCCCTCTAATTTAGGTCCATGGACAAGGGATCATTTTTTTTGGTCAATTTTGGAAACTAGTGTTTTACTGAGTAAGTGAACATGAAATTTTTTCACATAAAGGTCAGCTTGAAGGCTATTGTAGATCTTCCCATCATATAAGAGATGTGAGCGTTTGTACGATGAAATACAGGAGCAGACAATGCCATTACATCTATAACCATGTAATGGAACATGTTTATGTTTAGAAACAAGTGGCCATTCTATTACGCCATTATTACAAAATATATATATATTCACACTACGAATGCTTCGAAAATACCATGTACATTAATCACACATAACTTTCATCTCTTTCAAAGTTGTTACTCGAGGCCATTCATCAAATTCCATGTACATTAACAAAATGATAAAATAATGTGCAGGACATACATAATGTGCAGGATATAGTCATAACTATTATTTTGAATCAACCTTATAATACTCGAACACTTTTAGGTTTGATGTGTATCCCATGTATTCGTTAGATGAAAGACATCATGCCAAAAAATAATTTTATTTATGTAGACCACACTGGTGCATTATTTAAGTGTGTCAACTTCATGCATCCTTTAAACATTTGTTAGGTTGTTATGTGGGTAAGGTTCTTTTGTATTCCAC
>LPNX010086986.1:10117-24643 GCA_001517045.1 Pseudotsuga menziesii | reverse complement strand
TTAGCTGTGCTGGGTGCTTAAATGTGTATTAGACCTATGTTCCATGTTTTTGAATACAATTTGACATTGTTAATATAACATTGTATATGCAATTGGATCGTGGTAAAAAACAATTAAAATGTACATTTTTTTCATTACGTAATTTATTGTAATTGTGCATTGTTCTCAAATTTATAACTGATATCTCCATACAATCGTAAAATCTATAAAAAAATTGGGAACATTACACATAGAAACATTCTTCGCCATACATGTATAATCACACTTAAAAGACTGAACCATGAATATCTCAAGAGCCTTGATATGAAATATTTTTTCTACCATGAAAGTTATAATACAAAAATATAAGGCCTAGATCTATGGCCTGTCAATGTACATGTATCAAAAACATATTTGATGTACATGTGCAAACAAAAGTACACCTGTCCTGGACTGCACCCCTATACTCTAACTCCAGATTGTACATAAAAATACATATTTGTCCTCGAGTAACACATCAAAATTCTAACTTTATCTTGTTTTTCCCAGGCCCTGATGCTCTTTGGCTCTGTCTACGACCATTGTGCATCTCTGGTGACTACAAATCAATGACAATATTTCTTAATCAGGTAACTTAACTAGTACTGTCCATCAATAACAAACTTTGAAAATTTAAAATATGACTCAATTGTAAATAAAACAAAGACTCACTGCATCCGTTGGGGGTATAGGTTCCTGTTAGAATAATCAACCCATAGTTAGCTACCTTAGACATTAATTAATCCATTTTTTTCTTATTTTCCTAGTTTCCATATTCCACCTTATGCAAGTTATCCTCCACATGTCCAAAGTGGTCAAACTTGCTAAAATTGAGTCATGGACTGCTTGGAAAACCACTTGGAATCAATTCTTGTTTATTCCTGGCCTTCCTAGCGCATGTCTGCTTTTTCTGCTTTATTGCCTGCTTTTGCTGAGTTTTAAGGCAATTGGGAAAGTTTGACTAGGTGAAGTTAACTTGTTTTTTGTCCTCATCATCCTCCACTCTTTTATCCTAAGAAAAGCATGTATGAGTTGTCCTTCCATCATCTATTAGCTTTCCTAATTTATTTTTCCAATTCGTGAGCTCCTAGACAGATTTGGAAACTGCTTTATGCACCTATGGGGGATTTGCTTAGATTTAGTAAGCCTGCTTTTGACAAAATTCGAATGGCATCCCAATGCATTCAAATATCTCATGTAATTATTTATTTTGGAAGCCTATGACTTCATAGGGTTGGCTATTGTACACTTATTCAATACAGATTAGTGTTCTGTTCCATATTCAGTCTCCTTTGTGTGTAATTTGCATGTGTAATTGGCAATTTTTGTGAGTGTAATTGTTCTAACACCTGGGTTCAATTTCCACGTGGTATAAAAGCCTTTCTAGATCGATTTCTCTCCTTCCAATTTTTTATTGTAGGTTCGACATCATTGTCTAGGAGCATTCTGCTGACTGAAGGGACAATTTCTGAGCTATGGATCAATCTCAGAAGATCATCTTGACTCCATTTAACTTCTTTGAATGGAAAGAATAGATGGAGATATTGTTGAGAGTGAAAGGCCTGTACAGAGTGACTATGGCAATAGAATCAGAGCCCAATGTAGCTGCTAATAATAATCAAAGAAAATATCAACGGTCTCTTTTCCTTAGGGTACGCCAAAACATCCCACAAATCCTAGCAGAAATCCTACTACTAATTTTCCAAGACGGGTCTCCCCACATCTCGCTGTCAAGACATTTTAGTAGGGGCATGCATCTAACCCTGCCAGTCCTTTCTTTAATGACAACCAAATAAAATAATTCTTTTCAATAAAAAATACTAGTCTTAAAGAAATTAAGTGCGTTGCTTACTCATGAAAATACTTTTTGGAAGAGTAAATAAAACCCCAATTTTCAAAAGGACCAATATCCTTATTATGATAATTAGAAGGATTTATTCCTATGAACTTTAGTATAAGGGTTCCTTATTATTAATATAGATATAACCTTCAGAGTATAACCATAAGTCATCATTTCCTTTAAAGTGAGAAACACATGCCTCGCCCTTTGTAAGGATAAACCAAAAATACCAGAAGGAGGGTCATACCGGTCTCCTATCCGCTAACCAAGGGACCATCTTGTTCATGACTTATTTCTACTTAGTTTGGTATCTAAGGCTCTGATTATCAAAGGAAATAATTATATTGTTCATTGATTTTTCTCAAGTGAAAGGTCCTCCTTCCAATGGAATAGCCAGTCCTCCATCTTCTTAGTCAGGTTAACTACTATCACATTTTCTCTTATATATATATATATATATATATATATATATGTAGATACATATATAGAACAATGGTGCTAAATGGGGTGTGCTATAATGGCATAAATACAAATTTATGCATCCTGCCATCAGCGTAGGAATTTCCCTATCACCGCATAGTGTGTGTATATATATATATATATATATATATATATATATACGTATAAATTTTCTTGACTCATTTATGTCGACGCTTTTAGAGGGTTGCAACTCCCCCTATCAGACTTAAACCACATTAGGCTTAAATACTAAGCTAGGGTGTCTTAGTTGCGATAAGCGTTTTTCCTTTGTGAAGTAAGAATCCCTTCCCTAAATGCTGCCATTATCAAAGCGATACGGTTATGGTATCAATGTGGGTCCCCAACCATTCATTTTTTTATCCCTTGTAGGTTAGCTTCCGGTTAAAATGATGTCATTGTCTTCCATCTTCTAAGTTTTCTACTTAGGTAATATTAACTTATACAAACTAGACGGTTCTATTTCTGGTGGGGCCTTGGCCTTGAGCTCCTCACCAGAAACAAGTACAATCAAATATTTTTAACTACAAATCATCTTTGCTATGGGAGGGACATTACATTAACGATGTTGCAGGTACATCTACATAGTTAATCTGAACTTACAACAGTTGTTTGGTTGTATAATTTTTTCTTATAAGTTGATTTGGTAGTACATGGAATTTTTTTTGGAATGGAACTTGGGGTCATTATAGAAAATGATGTGAATGTTCCTTTGTCTTCCCATTTTAATATTTCTTCATGGTTGTTTTTTAGTAGTGTTGAAGAAAAGGATTATATGTCTCATGTACCATATGTCAATACAGTAAGATGTTTAATGTATGCAATGGTGTGTACTAGACCTCATATTTCACTTGTAGTGGGTGTTTTTAGTAAGTACATGGAAAATCCATGAAAAGAAAATTAGAATGTAGTGAAAAGGGTGCTTCAGTACCAAGAGGAACAAGTGACTATTGTATCACCTTTAATAATAACAATGATTATGTATGTTGTTTCGTTGGTTCATATTTCATAGGTGATTTGGACAAGAGAAGGTCTACTTTATGTTATGTATTTACTCTTGTAGGTGAGCTATAAGTTGGATGTTGAAGCTTCAGGAAACAGTTGATTTATCCACTACAGAGGCTGAATACATTGATGCCTCGCATGCTTCCAAAGAGGCAATTTGGATGAGAGGTATGCTTAGAGAAATTGGAAGGTTGTTGAACAGTGTGTCTATCTTCTATGACAATCAAAGTGCTATTCATTTGGATACAAATCCTATTTATCATAGTAAGACTAAACATATTGATGTAAAATATCATTTTGTAATACAATCCATTAGTGAAGGTGGAGTATATATGAAAAAGGTTCATAGTCAAATACTTGTGCAGATATGTTCACAAAACCAATATTGTTAGAGAAGTTATCTTCGTGTGTATATTTTCTTGGTTTGAAAAAAAGGTGATAAATAGTCTTGGGAAAAGTATTTGTAAATTTTGTTGTGAAGGTGGAGATTGTTAAATGACAACTAAAATAATATGTTTATGGGATTTTTCTCATTACACGTGTTTACGGGAAGTTTTTGATAATCGACAACAGTTTACGCATGTAACTTATTTCATGAAGTATATAGTGCATGGTTGGGATACGTAATGTAATGAATTTTATGAGAGGTCGAGGCCCATCATGTAATCTCTCTTTCTTCATTAATGAGCTTCAATAAATTGTCTATGTGGATGTTTCCCCTTATGGGGTTTTACCACATTAATTATGGTGTTTTTAATGATGTTGTTTGATGTGTGATTGTGTAATTTGTCTTTGAGATAATAAGAAAAAGGTGTATTGTTATGTCAGCTTCATGTATGAAGCAAGTTATTGGTTAGATAATATTGCATCAACAGGTTAGGATATTTACAATGACACATATAATTTTACACATTGGTGCCACATCTATTGGATGATACACTCATAACCTTGCAGAGTATGATTTCATCATTAAATTATTGGTTGATGTCATTCACTTCTGTATTTATCATATTCACATCAACCTAGATTCTCATATCCTTGTTGTGTAGTTAATTAATTCCTTCCATGTAATATCCCTCTTATATATCCCTAAATATTTTGTAATTTTGAAAGTTTATTATACTTGATTTCTGGTGAGGATCTCAAGGCCAAGGTCCCACTAGTAAAACTTTATAAGTAAGGTGATTAATTCCATAAGTTGTGGACTTAGGATACTTAAGACATTGATGCAACTTAACGATGGGAAACTAAATCCACTTAGGGGATAAGGGTAAAATAGGAGGGAAGCTTTGGGGAATCGAGGGAAGATAACGTGGAGTCATCTTGGTTTTCATGACATGCTAAATGATTTAGGCCAAGTACAAATCCTCACCCTTAGACATAGAGTCTTTAGTAAGTATATACACACTCTTTGGTTGGCCATTGAGCATTGCAAGACAACTCCTTACTCGATTAATTATGAGGGAAATCTAATATTACAAACTTACGACAACCCATTAAGCTAATAATGAAAAATAAACTTATTATCGATGGCCAAAAGAGGATATTAAAATAAAGAAAGNATGGCCAAAAGAGGATATTAAAATAAAGAAAGAACTCTCCCTCTTGGTATATATATATATATATATATATATATATATAGGAAATATTTTAATGAGATATTTCCTTGGTCAATAGATAATATAAACATTTAAGGAACCATTGCATAGTTTAATTAAATAATATTTAAAGGAGAATAATTAATAATTAATCTTTAAAGGTGAATAAATTCATTGCTTAATGGTTAGTGATTATGGTAGAAACCTTTAAGGTTATGATTGATAAAACATTACTTTTAAACTATAAGGCACTCTCTAAAATAAAAAATCGATTTAGAGAGGTGTGGTTGTGGGATGAAGGAAGGGTTGTTAGTACCACATGCGCTAGAGGAGAAGGAGGAAGAGAAATACGACATTATTAAAGGAAGGATATGCAAAGGAAAAAGGGGGGGAATTTCCTTTTGGGGAAAAGAGAGGAGAGGGATGGTGGCTCTGGGAGATCCTTGCGAGAGAGACCTCACCTCTTGTCTCTTGTGGACCTACTAATACTTGTATTACTATTTGAGTCCCTATATGAGTGGTGAAGGATCCAGGAGAAAAAGCAGGTGAAGGTGACTTTTCCAGTGATTATTTGGATCTATAAGATCTATAGTGTTTACTGTGACTTAGATCTAAGGAAATTACGAGAGATTGAGGATCTAGGAGAAACATAGGTGGATTTCCTAGTGATCATTTGGGTGTGGGATTTCTTCTTTTTCTTTCACTATTTCCTAAATGGTAAAACCTTTGTTATTTTATCCATGAACTCGGTGTTCTCTTTTGAATAGCTCGGTGTATGTATGTAGATCGATATCTTGTGAAAGAGTAAACCTTTTCATTTTAAGATCTAGGACGCCTTTCATTTTATCTAAAAATACCAATTCGATTTCCCGCGTCTCCTTTATAAGATACAAAACTCCTTTTCATTTTTTTGTAAACCTCGTGCTTTTACTTGGATTAAGATCGGTAGTATTTAAGTACGCTATATGTATAGGGTAATTTGCATACTATTTTTCCCAAACATCTCCCGATATGTAAAGAGATGTATTTTTATTGTGGCCACATTTGAACATTTGCGTTTTATGAGAGTAAGAACAGTAAGATATGTAAGATCTGTAATTTGTTGTTTACCTTTTAAGCCTTACCTTTTGGTATTGGATCTGTAAGATCTGTAGTTATTGACTGCGTGTAATTTAAATTTACTAGCATTTGATTGATTGGGTAATATATGATGCTAGAAATTTGAAGGTTTGCGTTTAATTAGAAGTCAGTGCATGCTTTCTAAAGGGATTAACTCTAGATTTGAATGTTAAAATATACCAGCATGTTATTTTGATTTTTAATAGACCCAATATTGCGAGCCTTCTGCCTGTGATTTGAACCGAATCCATATTATTTGAACCTTTGTGTTTGAAATTGATGTTTATTTGAAAATGAAACAGATCTACACTATGTAATCCTCTACGTACTGTTTGGGAATAGATCAAGTGTTTTCATTCTATAACGTACAAATTTGATATACTAGTTATGCAGAGTATATGACCAAGGGATGGATAGAAAATATCAGAATCATATGTATGGGTTAGGATCTCAATAATAGATTGAGTGTTTTATTTTTATTGTGCACCTTTTGAAGAGCACACAGGTCATTTTATTGTATTATAGGTTAAGGATCACATGATAGTAAGATAAATGCAAAGGTTTTATTCCTTATAGCCAGTGTAAACATGGAATTTAGATCCCATGCCAAATCATAGTTAGGAAATAGATTAGAAATACTCTTGGAGAGAGAGTCTAAGAGAATAACAGGAAGAAAGTATGGTGACCATGATGTTGCGGATTGTAATTTGTTTGAGCTGAATAAATATTACATGAGGTGGCAGTTTTGTGGATGACACCCATGGATTGGGTGAACCATGTACATTGGTCTCATTATTATGTTCTTTTGATATATTTAACTTATGTTCTGGTGATAACAATGGTGTAAATTATTGAATGATTAGTCCAAAGAAAGGTTGTTTGTTGGATGTTTATAACATGTAAAACAGTTTAATGTGGGATAATGTCTAGAGTTATTGATTAATGTTCCTTGTCAATGTGTTAATTATTATAGAAACATGGATCCTAGGAAGGATTGAACTGATTGAATTTAGTACAGTTTATTTTCGATGATGGATTATTATGTGTTTTAGTTGTATATTACCACTCACAAGTCTTAAAGATAGTTGTTCAAAGGTATAAATAGTCTTTCGATAGGAATTTTTTTTTTTAATGATAAGGGGATGTTACATTCAATGTATTTATCCATGACTCTTTTCAAAGTACCTATGAGTGAAAATTTTGGCCCAATAGTTTGAAACCATCACATTAATTTGTGTCCCTAGAAGTTCTAATAGTTTTGTTCATTACATCAAAAATAAGGATTTCGATTTGCATTTGTTACATTGATTAGTTCAATTTTCATTAAAAGAAATAATGTTTATGTCTTTTACCATAATTTTATGACATACACATGACATATTCATAAATTTGAATACAAAAAAAAACATTGTAACGAACCCAAAAGTGGTAAGAGATTTTTCCTCTGGAAAAATCTATTTAAGTCTACGATACCACTACTCTTTTGCAATTGGGTGATGAAAGTAAAGCACATTGAAAAATAAAATCAGCCATTCCATTCATTCCTAAGGTCCATATTTTAACAAAAGGGCCTTTAAGTAATAACTCTAGCTCTTCTCCCTTGTTAGACTATCTATCGTCTTATAAGGATTAACAAACAATATTCCTTAAGCATTCCTCATTTGGATTTAATTCCTTCATAATAAATCCTTCTACAACATCCTTACCATGAGAACATAAGATAAACATACCAAGAGCACATAAGATAACATCATCAAGGGCACACAAAATGTAACATCCTCAAATGAACTAGGATAGGATCTTAGAAGGAATGCGAGTACCTGTTTACTTTTATCAAGGAGATTTTGTATACCCAATTAAGTTAATCTCAATTTCTTCTTGTCAACCATAAGCATTTTGAAGGGGATTAATATAACATACATCTTCTTATCTCATTATCTTCTTCAATGTGATCCTAGGCTAGTAAGCCTGCTACATGATAAACATCCTGAACCATCTTAAATCATAAAGATTTCTTATATGCAAACGAGACATATGCTACATGATAAACATTCTAAACCATCTTAAATCATAAGGAGTGCTTATATGCAAACTAGACACACCAGGAGGTTATTTCCATTACACCCAAGTGCCACTTTCTTTACTATTAGACTACATAGAAACATATTCAAGCTACAGAAATATTATGGTTATTTATATTTACCTTTTATATCTTTGTTCTTACCCTTCTCATGCAGGATGATCCAAATATTTCTATCCACACATCAATAATTCTATACACCCATAGTTAGGAGATCTTTCTCAATTCATAAGTTATTCAATGGACATATTTAACATAGGTATGACAGGTACAATATTTTGTTCACATAATTGTCCTTGGAATGATACAATACTAAATCATCATGTTCTTTAATTATGCATGAATAAAATCCATAACACTAATCTTATAGTATTCATCGCTCTTCCAAGCACAAGCAATAGGTGAAGGGACAAGAATCCCCGAGGCAGCTGTTGAGAAAACAACAGGGTTAGGAAGTTACAATTTGATGAATAAAATAAAATAATTTATCTCTATAGCAATTGAGTTGCATAATCGAATACATATATACTATATGGTGCCCCACCATACTTTCATCATATGTATCCTCGTTGCGACACCTTCCCTACACTCACAACTTAGCTTTAACCCGGTAACTCATCAATGATTATGAATAACACCATCCTTGAATATTCAACTATTTAAAGAGGAAATATAATAGCCATAAAACATGTCACAAGTTTACTCATTCTAACAATGTAACTAGGAACTTTAACAACTAGCACTTAAATCTTCATTTTCTAAGTTAAAAGACTGATCCGACTGAAAGCTCGACTTCAACTTTCCTCCCAACCAATTGACTCTATTTGGCGTGCGTTATTCTGCCTAGAGTCACCCTTGAGCTTGGGCGACGAAGCCACTAAGGTATGGAATAAAGTCAGAACCCTTCTGAGGTTCCCTAAACATGTTCGACCACCCAGTAATAGACATATTACTAAATTTTACTAAACCAACATATTAGAGGATGTCGTATACACAATAATTCTAGATTTTATAACTCTCGTAGGTAAATGTAAGAACAATATGTATATTGAATCCAAATCTGTTCATGCAATCACTAGGGTGCATCCAAATTTGCATCTCCATTATAAATTTTATATGGTTATATCTCTGCATTAGAAAGAAGGGTTATTTTCAAAATATTAAAAGGCTTTCCATTTTTGTATAACTCATCGATCTACACACTATCAAGGTTCGATTGGTTCAATTTTCCCTATGAACCAAAATTCTCATTATGGGAAAATTAATAATGATGAATGAGAAAATAAAACACCTGATATTATATTGGCAAAAAGGGTTGAAACAGTAACGTGTATTAGCAACGAGGGTGTTTTAAAAAAATGTAGCCGAGACGAAGGAGGCTTCAATCCATACATGTGGATTGGGGCATCTCAAAACAGCCACCACAAACAAAGATTAGAGGACACACACATGAACTAGTATGTAGCGAAGAAACCCTACGTGACACAGTCAGGTTGCTACATCACAGTAGTCTTGGCAATGGATTGGGACACCACGGATGAAAATCAAATAAACCCAGTCAACAACATCCAAAATGGATGTAAATGATAGATACCCAGGTTATATTTCTCCCTCGGCAGTACAGTCCGTGTGCAGGGGATAATGTATATAGAGTGGCCTTCGGTCTCACAAACAGAGCGCAGAGTGTGCCTTTACAACCAATTTGTAGAGGTAATATATACAACACGTAGGGGTAAAAATTACATAACGGAACATTTACACTAACAACTATTCGACCCTAGACGTTACCTTGGGGTTCACATCAATACAGATAGGGGTTAGCGATTTCGCCTTAGGCAAATACAATCCATGTGCGGAGGGTAATATGCAGATTGGGTCTTCAGCAAACAACTTGCACGGGTTTAAAGACTACAAAAGATTTCTAGCCCAGATTCCTATATGTCCTTATAATGTGTAAAATCACAACTAAAATCCTTGGCATCCATGTTGATTTAGATCTGGAATCGATCTGTAATCCCAAGGGAAAGACGACACTGATATTTATTCCTTAGTTTACCTATAACCAAAAGCAAACAACCTAGATCGATAGGAAGCATCCTATACACTCCCAGGCATCTCATCAAAACGGATCTTGATTATAAAAGAAATACAAATTGCAAGATTGAAGGTATTTTGGTTTGCAACGTAAATTAAAACAGAGATCGGTGACTTGTTCAATATCAATCACACAGGACCTCAACAACTAAAACAAAACATAACCCTCCATTTCCCAAAATAATGAAGGCATTCAAAACAAAAAAAAACAGGTCATACAATGCTGCAGAAGGAATACACAAGATAAAATGGTTACCATTGACCATTCTTGCAGAGCGATAGCTGCCAGATTGTGCCCTCTCCAGAATTGGATTTGGCTCCTTTTTCCCATGCTCCCTTTGTAAGTTTTCCAACTTCCAAGTGGCTGTGTGTGTCCTCTTTTGCATTTTCACTTCCTTAAATAATCCATACTGCTCTAGTTCTCTTTTCTCCCAGCGCATGTGGGATTAGTATACTGTAATTTTTTGGTTCAAATAGATTCTTCTTTTAATTAAAAATTATGCGCAAGTTAATCTCTTTTCATCTTGGTGCTAAAATTGTTTCCCTTTGAATTATTTTAACCTTTTTAACTTAGCCCTTTAAATTATATTACCCCTTTTTTCTCTTTTTTAAATCTATTAACCTTTCCTCTATACCAAGGTTAATATAAAAGGTGATATATATCACTTTTTACTTTATTAAAAATTATTTCCCCATTTTTACATTGATTCTAACCTTTAATTATATTAATCTTTCCTTTATATTAAAGGTGTTGGACTGTATAAAAGGTATTAGACATCACCTTTCTCTTTATTATGAAGCATTTCCTTTTCTTTAATTATATTAACCTTTCCTTTAAAGGTACTGGATCTTTATCAAGGGTTAATAATAAAAAAGGTCTCATACCTCTTAACCATTTTGATCATATTAATTTTTTGCTTTTCCTCTTATATCAAGGGTTAACAAGGTCTTGTAGAATTCTCATGCCTTCCCAAAACCTTCTCTTATTTCCTTGTTTTTCTTTGAAGAATATATACATATATATCTTAATACAATACAATACATGTAGGGGTGTGTGCAAGAAGTTGAGGGTCTCTTTTGGCACGTTAGATGCAATACAAAACTGAAAAAATAGGCATCCATCAACTTGCATGGATATTTTGAGACACTTACACAATGAATCTTGCAATCAGTAAAAAACAAGAAATGTAGGAAATTGAATGACCTTTCCAAATATATATTTTTTTTCTATTGAAAATGTTGTTAACTATATAAAGTTAGATAAATTTTAATGGGCACTTTTTATTGTTTGGACAAATTATAAGGTATATGTTTTTGTGGGTGCAGCGTCTGAGTGTCTAAATGATGGAATAAACTTACGAAAACCAGTATACGTATAGAGAACATATAGGACTAGTGCACAAATATTTTTCCAATAATAAAAATAATTTTTTTAATTTGTTTTTAATTATCTAAGAGATCAAACCTCGAAAACGGTACATCAATTTTGGGTGCAACATTTGAATGTCTTAATGCAATTATTTGGAAATGGGTTTTTTATAGCATGTAGAGGTTGGTGTTCTTTAGTGCACCATATAATTTTTTTTTTAAATGGTTGAGAAACGAAAGAGATATGGATGAAACACTACTAGTGTGTTTTTTGAGTTGAGGAGTGATGAAAAAAGATAAATAAGAAAAAAATAGAAAAAATTATGTATTCTTGTTAAAATTTACATATTTATAATCTGCAAAAAAAAGCATATCTGTTTCTAAAATCTCATAAAAAATGGAGGTGTGCAGCATAATCAGACAAACCGCTAAACACGAGCATATTGAAAATATGGATATAATGCTGAATTTGCCATGGTTTATCATACTCCAAGGAATAGGCATGTTGAATCCAAAGCAAAGTACAAAGCAGAAACATAGGCATAGGAATTCCATGAAAGCATGGGTGGAGGCTTGGCCTTATCATTTGGAGGGAATAAATTTTTTGAATTTAAACAATACACGAACGCGATTTAACTAAACAAAATGCGTGCACGTTATATAGAAACAAAAATGCAAGTGTGTTATGTGCACACAAATCACGTGCGCGTTATGTAAAACCAAAAATAGCATTCATCATCATTTTCATCTTCTTCATCATCATCATCATCATTAACATGATCATCATATTCAACTTCATGATCATCAACATCATGAACATCATCATCACCATCAACATCATGAACATCATCATCACCATCGTCATCATCAACATCATCATCATCATCATCACCTTCCTCATCATCTTCATCATCATCATCAACATGATCATCATCTTCATTACCTTCATATTCATCTTCATCATCACCTTCCTCATCATCATCATCATCATCACCATCACCGTCATCATTATCCTCATCATCATTATCATCATCCTCATCCTCATCGTCATCATCAGCTTCATCATCACCATCATCATCATCATCATCATCAACATGATCATCATCATCACCATCAACATCATGAACATCATCATCACCATCGTCATCGTCATCATCATGAACATCATCGTCATCACCATCGCTGTCATCATCATCATCATCCTCCTCATCATCATCATCACCTTCCTCATCATCAACATCACCATCACCATCATTATCATCATCAACATCGCCATGATCATCATTATCATCTTCATCATGTCCATCTTCATCATCATCATCTTCACCATCATCAACTTCACCATCACCATCGTCATCATCATCATCATCACCATTGCCATCATTGCCATCATCATCATCATCAACAAGAACATTATCACCATCGTCGTCATTGTCATCATCATCACCATCATCATCACCTTCATCATCCTTATCATAATCATTACCATCAACATCATGAACATCATCATCATCATCATCCTCATCATCATCATCATCATCACCATCATCTTCATCATCACCATCATCATCACCATCATCATCACCATCGTCATCATCATCATCATCACCATTTCCATCATTGCCATCATCATCATCGTCGTCATCATCACCATCAACATCATGAACATCGTCATCATCATCCTCATCATCATCCTCATCATCATCACCATCAACATCATGAATATCATCATCATCATCATCATCATCATCATCATTATTCATCATGATCATCCTCATAATCATCATCACCATCAACATAATGAACATCATCATCATCATCCTCATCATCATCATCATCCTCATCATCATCACCTTCATCATCATCATCATCATCATCCTCATCATCATCATCATCTCCAACAACATCATGAACATCCTCATCCTCATCATCATCATCACCTTCATCATCATCATTATCATCATCATCATCAACATGATCATCATCATCACCATCATCATCGCCATCATCTTCAACTTCATCGCCATCATCATCATCGACATGATCATCCTCATCACCATCAACATCATGAACATCATCATCACCATCGTCGTCATCAACATCTTCATCATCATCACCTTCCTCATCATCTTCATCATCATCACCATTGTTATCATCATCATCATCATCATCATCATCATCATCAACATGATCATCATCGTCATTATCTTCATATTCATCTTCATCGTCGTCGTCATCATCACCATGATCATTGATCATCGATCATCATCATCAACATTTCCATGTTCATCATCATGAACATCATGAACATCATCATCATCATCATCCTTATCATAATGATCACCATCATCATCATCCTTATCATAATCATCACCATCAACATCATCATCATCATCATCATCATCATCATCACCATCATCTTCATCATCATCACCATCAACATCATGAACATCATCATCATTCATCATCATCATCATCATCATCGCCTTCATCATCGTCATCATCATCATCATCATTCATCATGAACATCATCATCATCATCCTTATCATAATGATCACCATCATCATCATCCTTATCATAATCATCACCATCAACATCATCATCATCATCATCATCATCATCATCACCATCATCTTCATCATCATCACCATCAACATCATGAACATCATCATCATTCATCATCATCATCATCATCATCGCCTTCATCATCGTCATCATCATCATCATCATTCATCATGAACATCATCATCATCATCCTTATCATAATGATCACCATCATCATCATCCTTATCATAATCATCACCATCAACATCATCATCATCATCATTCATCATCATTCATCATCACCATCAACATCGTGAACATCATCATCATCATCCTCATCATCATCACCATCAACATCAACATCATCATCATCATCATCACC
>LPNX010086976.1:225786-265120 GCA_001517045.1 Pseudotsuga menziesii | reverse complement strand
AGAGAGAGAGAGAGAGAGAGAGATGGAGGGAGAGACAATGATGGATGGAGGGATGGTTAGAGGGTGAGAGAGTGGGATAATAACAGTGAGAGAGGAGGGATTTATGGAAATGAAGGCTGGTCAAGGATGGTTACACCAAGGGATAGATATGAGGGATTGTGTGTGTGTGAGAAAGAGATAGAGAGAGGGTAAGATAGAGAGATATGGAGAGAGGGTGTGTGGATATGTTTGATAGAGACAAAGGGGGAAGGTTGGTTATAGAGGGAGAGGGGGTGTGGTGTTCCAAGACCAAGATGTATGTAAGTTTGTTTGAGGGGGGAGTCGCGAGATAAGGAAGGAGTGGGTGGAGAGGAAGAGAGGGATGGAGGGGGAGAGAGGAATAGAGGTAGGGAAAGGGGTGAGATAGAGAGTTTAGGGATGGTTATAGACACAGAGGGATAATTAAGGAGAGAAATAGTGATGGTTAAATTTTGAGGGATGAAGACAGGGTGTGTGGATATGTATGAGAGAGACAAAGGGGGGAAGGTTGGTTATAGAGTGAGAGAGGGTGTGGTTTTTCAAGACCAAGAGGTGTGTAAGTTTGTTAGTGGGGGAAGTGATGAGATAAGAAATTTTGGTTATTAATCTCCTTAGTCCATTTTAGATTGGTTCAAAAATTACTATTAAATATCCCTTGCATGCTTCTAATCATTGGAGAGCTATCAATTGAGTTATTCTTGTTGTCAATGATAGTTTAGCTTAGAAGGTTGGAATTGGTTCTTATTTTAGGATCATATTATATGATGTTATGGGTTGTAGCAATAGATTACTAGTGGTGAATGAATTATCTTTTTTCTTACATAGTTATAATATTTTCATTCTAACTCAAATTGCTGACGAAGATTCCTCTTTAACCTGGAAATGGGGATGGAAGACCAACTTCACTTGATAGGTCGATTGAAAGATCAATTAAATTGTTTTCTTTTAGAACTAAAATTCAGACAAGTTTAGTTAAACTAGGATCTAGATGTTTTGATCAGGAATCTAAATAAGAATGAAGGAGGTTAGACATTGTAGCCATACTATCAAAAGCTTATGAATGTGGAGGATTTGAAAAATAGATGGTGGTGGGAAATGATTTGGTGAATTAAAGATCCAAAAAGTCTAAAATTATCATTTGGCTTACTGTCACCTCAAAAGTCTTGACTGAAAATATCTATCAAAAGAAAAATAATGAAGATCTTGGAATACATTATATTTGTTGGCAAGGTGGAGAATACATATCCCACATCTTCATGAAATGTCCCTTCTCTTCAATTTTTTAATAAGATAGAATGTTGATTAGGAAAGAAGGATATTTGGTAGTACGAGTTTGTGGAGGTAGGCCTAAAAATATTTCTTTCATGAGAATATCTAAACAATTATAGAGCAATTACTTTCCTAACTAGCTGGAATCTTTGGAATTCTAGGAATGCTGTGTCTTTTGAGAATTGTGCCTTCCATTCTACACAGGTTTCTACTGCTATGTGCTCTTTGAATAAACATTTGAAGGAAGAGTCAAAGAATAAGATCAATAGATATAAAACAAATATGCATTATAACACATGCGTTTTGTATCGCATATGCGACTTGTAAAATTTAAAATTTCTGCAGGAATAAGGCTTGGCATCATGTTCGAATATAGAATCTAACTACCGAACTTATTGGCTAGGACAAATAAACCAGAGTTATTGCCTGTATTTCAGAACTCTGTGAATATGCTAAGTTTCGATGGTGTTTTTTGCTATGACAAACACAATATTTTTTTAATCAAAATATAGAATATTGCAGAATACGATCTTACAATGCTAAATATGTAATTTTTCTCTACATATGTATGTTTTATTTATTTATTATTATTTTTTCAAATAACATGTCAGTTTTTTAAAGTAGATGCATCCATTGTTTTTTATATAACTTTTGATTGCCTTCACAATTTCACTAAAAAACTATATGGTGCACTAGAGGAGAGCGAGCTCTACAATATTATACATAGAAATCAAGAATTTCATCAAGTTGATCCCCTAAAGTGTTGCACCCGCACATAAAGTTTTCATTTCAAGGTTTTTAGACTTCAATAATTAATAATAAAAAAATAATTCATGCAATTTTTTGAAAAAATAGTGTTGCACTAGTACCATATGTCATTTATATGTCTGTAAGAGTTTATCCAAAAATGACATCATTTACCTCATATAGTGCTGCACCCGCACAAACATATATGTTATGATGTGCTGAAAATTTGAAAACCCAATTTAAGGGAAACTAATTTTATAATCATTTTTACAAATCTAATATAGATAAAAGTTATATATTATGAAATCTTATTCAATTACTTAACTTTTCTCTTTTTACTTCATCTTAAAATCGGTTAGGGAAGTACCTCTAATTGTCACCTAAAGTCAGAGGTTCCATGTTTCTTCAGTGTTATGTGGCATCTAAAGTGCCTTTAAAGGATTCGATGATTGTGCATCAACCCTTAAGCTCATTGTTCTATATAATAATCAAATAGTTGAAGCTGAAGTTTAATTTTTCCAACTATCACAAACTGTACTAATAAGATCTTAACTAAGCTATTTTTTTTTTTGAAATTGTTAATTATGAATTTTTGACAAGGCCCCATAGAATCAATCTGGATAGTACACTTGTCTCATTCTAGTACATAGAGGAAAAATAAAAGATGGTACTCCACCCCAAAATCCTAAGATATATACGCGTATCCACTTAATTGGCGGATGCCCAACTCTTAGATGGAGGAGTTTATTAGGAGCTCAACTATTACACAACTGCACATTAGCTAGACTCTTAGATGCCAAATGCAATTCTACTAAACCTTAAGCGATTAGAGTTGCACTTAAGCTAATAGTTGCCAATAGTTATCCAATATAACCATGATTAGAGTTGAAGTTAAGCTAATAGTTATAAAATCATTGTCGTTAAGCTAATAGTTGTATTTAATAGTTAATTTAAAGTTAATATATCAGCAATTGCAATTTAAGTAAAACTGAAGTTAAGCTAATACTTGTATCATCAATGGAATTAAGCTCACAGTTCTATATAATAATCAAGTAGTTGTATCTAATAATCGAAGATTTGAAGTTGAAGTTGAATTTTAAATTTTCTAACTATCATGAACTCTACTTATCACATGTTAACTAAGTTATTCTTTAATTTCTTTGAAATTATTAAATGAATTTTGGATGGCGCCCATAGAATCAATATGGATAGTACACTTGTCTCATTCTCGTCTATAGATGAAAAAATATAGATGGTAGTCCACCCCAAAATTCTAAAATATATATGCCTATCCACATAAAAATAACTAGGACACCCACATAGTTTGTGGCTAGATCATGTCGATATGGATCAAATGGTTGAGACATAGTTATGGAATTGAATACAGTTTGGAAATTCTTTTTGTTCCTCATATTCTTCTAGTTAAACAAGTTCAAGTGTGAGTTATCCATGCCTGGCTACATGTTATCATTGACATTCTTCATGTTATCCATTTATCAACTATCACTTATTATATTTATATATATATATATTTTATATTTCACATTCTTCTAGTTATATGGCTTGAACTGTTAGCTATCCATTCATCAGCTATGAGTTATCCATGCAATGCTGCCAGTTATCCATTTATCAGCTAGTTACCAGTGATTTTTTAAATTCATTTTTTTTATATTTGTTTATTTTGAATTTTGAATTTTGAATTTTGAATGACTGCCATAGAATCAATATTGATAGTACACTTGTCTCATCCTCATCCATAGATGAAAAAGTAGAGGCCTTAGTCCACCGCAAATCTCAAATTAAAATGTCTAACGACGTAATAAGAAAAAAAAATTAAAAATCAATTTGATGTATGAAAGTATCGTGCCTAAACTATCCTTCCATAGTGATGTTTTTGGTTTGGATTTCCAGTTTTGACCCTTTATTTTTTTTGTCCTTGAAGATCCCTCTGAATTCAATTGCTGTATGGCCAATGAATGATGGCCACTCAGTGTATGGAAAGGATGGCCCCATCGTATACCATACATCGTTCTATATTGTTCCATGAGAGCTTCCTTCACAGAGGTGTTCGTTGGTTCAAAGACTTTGGAGCTTTCTTCACCAAGTGTTTCCGATGGTTCAAAACCTTATTATGCAAGTGTGAGAAAAATCCTGGTCACGAGAATCGCTAAATGCGTCTAAATATGGCTCTTGAGTCTACAATTAATAGTGGGTTTTTCAAGAATCTTCCAAATTTGGAGTAGCTCGGCTAATCTTTGGAGGTTTGTAGTCCATCTCTATAGTTTTAGTAAAGTGTTTTATTACTAGTGCATGTTTTAGGTGGAGATTATTGTTTTAGTTTTTTTTTCATTAATTTTATAAAAATATATTTAATATTTTAATATTTCTAAAGTGAAATTAAAATTTTGTTTTGTTATGTTTTTCATTTTTTTTATTTTAATAAAAAAAATTTCATCTGTAATTGGTTCCTGCTAAAAATGAAACAAAAATAAATAAAATATAATGTGGAAACTTCAGTGAATATAAAAAAGAAAGCTTTCATGCTTTTGCTAATTTCATTCCATTTTTTTACCTTAGGGGTGCATGCTTTAGTATTTTCATCTTTTTAAAAGGACACATTGTCACAAACTTGAAGGTATTCATTTACTTGAAGCAAAATACTCTATTCTGGTTATGAATAGCATGGTTTTAGTTCTAACTTAATTTTTTTTGATATTTTACTATCAAAAGTTCATTTTTTTTAGATTTGTTTTTCTCCACAATATTTTTTTCATTCATTTCTTTTGTCAATTATGTAATATTAGATTCCCAATTGTGTTTAGCCACAGTGACAATAATTTTAATGTTTAATAACTATATGATGAAAAGATCACATAAACATATATTGGTGTAATAAATTTCCTTGTTTATATCACATAAACATATATTCATGTAATAGCCTATATGATGAAAAGATCACATAAACATATATTCATGTAATTCTTAGTTGTAGTGGAAATAACTTTCTATGTTTAAAAAAATTGTATTTTGTAAAAAGATCACCAAACTATATTTTTTTATGTAATTTCTTTAACAGTATAGTGATTTCAAATATTGATTTTTTATATATTTTTTTATGAGCGCTGATGATCTTAATTATAATAATCACATAAAAAAAATTGTATGAATCTCCATTAAAATCATACACTTAAAAATTTCAAATTATTAGTTTATAACCATGCAAATTACAACCATGGAACATATATTTAACCAACCGTTTAGAGCTCCAAAAACATGATGTTGAAACATTTTAATTATTTATTTGGTATGGGTATCCATAAGACCCACCATCCATATGTAAAACATTGAAAATTTTAGGGGCAGAATTTAGCCAATGAGCCCTTAGGTTATTTTTACATGTTTTGTTTTACAATTTACATTTTTTAAAAGCCCTGTATTTTTCACAATAAAAATTGCCAAAAATTATTATATAAACTATACAAAATCTTTAGAAACTGAAATATTTTTAGAAAAAATATAGCTAAATATTTTATAATTGTCATTTTAAGAATTGGTAAGATTAGCCAAAGTTTAATATATATACTTATTAATAAAAATACTTACAACTATACCTTAGCAACTTATGAAACTTGTGTATGTTGTACATGCAATATATTTTCACAAAATTTGGCAACTTTTTAAATTATGCCTAGCTAAAAAAATAGCTCTATCACATTCTAATTTATAAAATGAATTCAATACTTTTTAAATTCCTATTGTATTTAAATTATACATTTTTTACTCTTTATATATATATTTATTTATTTATGGTTCGAATGTTTTTTAATCATTTTCAAACAAATATAGTTAATTAACAAAAAATAATACAAATAGTTGATTATTTAGACTATTTTCCAATAAAATCATAAAAAATAACTATAATATAAATAATATTATTTAATTAATAATTGTAATATCCCTAATATGAAGACAATACTAAATCTATTGTAATTATTAACTGAGGTGTGCAATCAGAGTTTTGCAGTAACATTAACCACTTTAGATGCATGGGAAAATATGTGAATTATTGATAAAGTTGTGGTAATATGGTAGAGGGTTAAGGAAGAGACGAAGAAAATTTAGGACAGACTTAGTTCTTTTCCTAAGAACATGTAAATTGGGGACCATTTAGGTTTTAGAATCAGCTCCGCTGAGACCTACTTCCACGTTTCCGGGTTTCCCAATTGTGCAAACTAGGAAAAACTATCACATCCATTCAACAATGCCTAAGGAGGATGATGTGGCTTTGAAATAATATTATCACACAATTATTATACAATCAATATTATTTTATCAGGATTATAGTAGATTTGGGAAAAACTAGCAGTTTTGGCCCGAGGAGAATCTGCGCAAAGGTGGTTGTCCAAACATGGTACAACCTCAATGAATTCAATGTATGAGAGATGGGATGGGTAGTGGGGTGATTTAAATTCATACAAAAACTTTCATAATTACATTTGAGTGCATAAAACTTCCAGGATGATAAAAACAATAAGACTAGTAAAAATTTCCTAGTGAATGAGGAAGGGTATGCATAATTTGATAAATTTCGAATCAGATCTAGTTCAGAACTGATATTAATGTATTACATAGATTAATATAACCTATTTTACACATCATATAACTTAATAATTCTTCCCATGTACATTAATACATTCTTATTGCATAAAACTGATAAAAAAAAGCCATCAAAGGGGCAATAAAAGGCTCCACTCGTGAAAGCTTAATATGAGGGATATATGGAACATCAACATTACTATATTATAGAATTTAGAATGAGTGAATGGGGCTAATGATCTCATAATAATTTTTGTATCACTGATCGCTTCAAAAGGGGGTCCAAAATTGTGGATGGGAGGCCCTAAACTAGCACCAAACTTGGGACTAGGAGCATAGGTTAAGTTCCATTCACTGGAGCTCATGATCAATAAATGGATGGATGTATTGAGGTCAAATATGAATTCTAGGGTTTTTTTCCTCAACTCACCATAGCCTGCACTAAAAATGGAAAGGGAGATAAGAGAGGGGAAAGGGACTTGGGACGTATCACCCAAGAGACTGAGGCACATCACTCAAGATGAAGCTTAGCTTCACTCAACACAAAATCACTCATCAATGAAACTAAGAAATGTATTTCAAATTGATAGACCCTTGGTGACTTGTTGAGCAAGTCAATCACTTGTTCTGAAAGTTACCACTTGCTAAAACCTAACCCTATCCACATGGTGATCCCTCCTTGAGAAAATAACATGTATGAGTTGAGAGAGATGTTTCCCTGTCAACAACATTTCATCCAAATTATAAATTGTGCCCTCCTTAGGCACAAAGTTTCCTACTTTTTTTCATGATAGCGTTTCTGGACTTTTTGCTTTTGTGACTAGGCCTCTAAATGGAAAATTCTCCCTCCTTAGGCCCAAAGTTGCCTGATTTTGCTCATGATAGAATTTTTTTCTCTTTCTGATTTTGATATTGGGCCTATAAATGGAAACTTCACCCTCCTTAGGCCTAGAGTTGTCTTCTTTTTCTTCTGACATCTTTTCCTAGATTTTGGTTACTTTCCATCTTTTCTATCTGCTTTATTTTGCCAGTGCCTTTGACAGTTTCTATTTATCGTCCTAGTAAAGTTGGCTTTCCCAAGTGCTCCCTTCTGACATGGAAACTTATTTCCACATATTTATTTTCATATAAATCAATAATGAAAAGAAATAAAACTAAGTACAAGCCTCCTAAATAGTAATTTATTAAAATTCCCTATGTTAAATATTTAATGTCACTTTTGATCCCCTAGGTTTTTGGAAAGGTCAACACTTTGGTGTTCAATATTGTGGGGACATGGAAGTCCTCCACTCCCAAGTATCCTTGTCCTCAAGCAAAAGAAAACCAAGGTGCTGCAATATTTTCTCACCCTCCTAAGGTGTCCCCTTCCACTATATCAGATGTTCTTTGATGGTTTTGTTCCTCAGTTTCCTTTCTCTGATCTGCAACACTTTCTATGGTACTAATACCAAATGGCATTCATCATCCAAGGGTAGAATTTCTTTTGATGCCACTATCTATAGGAAAATTGCTTTCTTAAGACAAGATACATGGAAAACATTATGCATATTACTCTCTACTAACAGTTCCAACTCGTAGGCCACTTCACCAATTTATCTTAGAATTTTGCAAGGCCCATAGAATCTTGGTTGGAGTTTTTTATCCCCCTTCTTTGTCAAAGAAGACTGCCTGCAGGGTTGGAACCTTAGGTAGACTAAGTCTTCTTCCTAGAATACTCTATCAATTTGATGCTTATTTGCATACATTTTATGTTGGTTCTGTGCCACCCGCAAATTATCTTTTAATTCCCTTAGAATGTCTTGGTTTTCCTATAACCAATATTCATCCTTTTGGGCTTTGAAATATCCAAACATTAAATATGCAAAATATGGATCCTCATACCCATACAAGGCCATGAAAGGGGTCATTTTGACGGAGAGATGAAAGATATTATTATAGTAGAACTCTCCCAGGTGGATCCAGGTGTCCTAAGATCTTTGTTGTCCCATGACATAGTTACATAGGTACCCTTCTAGCCATTGATTCACCCTTTCAGTTTTTCCATCATTTTGGGGGTGATGGCTTGTGCTCATATTTAGGTTTGTTCCCACCAGCTCGAATAGAGCCTTCCAAAAGGAAATATTGAACTTGTTGTCTTGGTCACTGTTTATGGTTCTGGACAAACCATGTAGCCTGAAATATTCCTTGGAAAATAAGGAAACAACCTCACTAATTGAAATAGTGGAGGTGAATGCAAAACAGTGTGAAAATTTGGTCAACCTGTCAACCACCACATAAATGTTGTCTTTTCCTTGCGCCTTTGGAATCCTAGTGATGAATTCCATGGAGACACTTTCCCATTTCTGTTTTGGAATAAGGAGAGGTTGGAGGAGTCCAGTAGGGTGTGTGTGCTCCACTTTGTTTTGCTGGTGTGCAGAACATTCCCTCACATGCATGAGAACATTGTCCTTGAGACCCTTCTAGGTGAATCTCTCTTTTACCTTCTGGTAATTCTTTAGAAAACCAGGCTGGCTAGCCATTGGTGCATCATGTGCAGCTTCCAGTATCTTCTTCTTTAGTGCAGATCCTGTAGCCTACCCGGAATTCCTCAATGTAAATTATGAGAAAATGGGGAAATTTTTCGCTTTACTATATCCAACAAGTAAACTATGTTAGTCTCTTAAGAGTGTGAAACCACATAATTGTAAACACTACTATCATTTTCATTTATTCATATACGAGAACTATAATTCAATTTGATTAAGTTCCACTGAGTAGTTGGAAAGTGGGATTTACTACTGAGCCTACTAGTACAAGAATAATGGTAAGAAATTATACCTCAAATATAGAATCACATTTTGTTTGCAATTAAGAACCATCAAACTACAATCAATCTAATACAAATCTACATATGCGAATCTTATTGAAATATAATAACATGCCAGCATTATATTAGTCGCATGATCAAAACATTTACAAGTTAACCTTGCCATTCAGTTATAGCACCATATGTTGTACTCGACCCCCTTACACGTCATTATAAGCAGTGGAGGCATAGTCTCCTAGTCAGTTGAGGAGAAACAACAAAGTTAGATGACTGGATGTGATAAAAAAAAATTAATGTATAAAGTATGCACACATATTAAGTAATTTACTTTACACTTGTCTTTCGAGAGTTATTCCACGTATTTTCCATCATTGAAATGCAACCCCTACAACCACCACTTTATATAACTCAAAATGCATATTAGTACCATAAATCCAAGAGCATAAGTCTTATAAACAAGGTAAATTACATCCATAGACAAATCTAGTTGCTAAAGACCACTTATCTTAGCTTGGGCGACTGAAAGTGAGTCTATGACTTTCCTCCCAATCGTAGAATTCATTTGATGTGTGTTTTCCAGTCTAACACCACCCTCGAGCTGGGTGATGAATCCACTAGGGTGGAGACACAAAAGAATCCAACTGCCGTTGCATTGAACTTTAGCGCAACCAAGGATTATGAAAATATTCCCACACCACATGAGTATAGTTCCCCCAAGAACTGCATTCCGATCTCCTATGAATGGATGAAGGGGGGGGGGGGGGGGGCGTTAGAATTATTTAATCCTCCTTTTTCCAATATAGTCTATTTGGTAACTTTTCCTAACTTAGGAATTTATTATCACTCTACTAGAGTATGGGGTACACACCTAAGGGTTATCTTCCACTTAGATTTGGTAGATTCGAATCTTGTCCACATTATTCAAATTCTATTTATTGTACTAGAATTGTATTATGGATTAATAAATGAAAATTAATGTTGTGATTATCTGAGCAATTACTATCTGATTAATTTGAAATTTGTGTCATGAATTCTTTGCTCAGTGTACATTGATCTTAATTATTCCACTACAGAATTCCTTTCCAATATTTCTCATCTTAGCATGTAGATCTACAGTTCTCAAATTTAACATGGTATCAGAGCCTATGTTCAGGCCAACAACAAACCTATGATACCTCCTTGCTTCACTAGTACATGTGGACATTTTTTCCATGGACTTTCATTGCTATTGCAACACTTGTGCATTGCTATAGCGGTGAAAATGGCCCCTTCTTTTTGTGGCAAAAATTTCGTCCCTATAGAAACACTTTCCACATTTTGTGCCATTTGTCACAATTGTGACAAAAGGATGGATACTACTGCGACAGAGTTTTGTCACTATTGCGACGATAATTTACTGATGAAGGATTGACTAGCCGTCTCTATAGTGACAGCAAGGAAAAAAAAAACAAGTTTTGCCGATGAAACTTACTTGGTGTAGTGACAAAGTTTTTGTCGCTATAGCGACGACAATAAATTTTTTTTTTAAAACAAAGTTTGTGTCAAAACTTTGCTGGTGTAGCGAGGAAGTGTTCATCGCTATAACGACAAAAGGCGATTTAAAAAAAAATCCGACGAACTCTCTATACTAGTGACGAAGCTATTCGTCGCTAGTATAGCAAGCTCGTCGCTAGTAGTCCAGTTCTCAGTTATCGGTGACATTGTTTTCTACTGTAGTATTTAATTTTCAAAAATCCACTTAATGTATTTATTGTGAATTTTAAGTCATGCTAAGAAATTGGCAATCGTTAGTTATTGGAAACAAAGGACAAGTATTCCAGTCCTTAAGGAAGTACTCATCATTACAATAGCAGTTGAAGCCTGAACCAAGTTCTATGGATTTTCCACACTTCATGTATATTTATTATTTAATATCTTGTATTTGTCATATGCAATGATTTTCCACATTAGTAGTCCTGATCAATAGAAAATTAAATCAAGGAAGTGAATAGGGAGAAAAAAGTTATACTTCCTGAGTTTTAGTAATAGCACAAAATTATGCATAAAGTGACAACAACAACTACCACTAAGGTCGTCATTGCAAACATAGAACATCACAGAAAGAAATAAAAGTCTCAATTGGAGAAGGTGGACTCAGGAATCAAAGTGTTTTCATTTTTTAACAAATAAATTAACCTTCAATGACTTTCCGTTTCTCCACTTTAATGATTCTTCAAAAAGTAATTGCAAAATGGGCATCATCCCTTTCCTATGATCATTCTTTGACTACAAGAGTGTTGCTGTTATATGTATTGGTTTTGCAGTTTTTCTCAATAGGTTGCTTGCTACTCTAGAAGACATCCATAAGTCAAAGCAATAATCATACCTTTAACTTGCGAGCCGTTATTGGGAAGTATGTTTTCAGTCTCTAAACATTAGCTTGAGGGCTCTCTAGAGAGCGATTTCTGTGACGATGATTGAAAACAATACGTATTTCGGTGCCAATTTATTAGGAATGCTTGCTGCATGTAAAAAAAGTACAGTGTGTTAAAACTGGAATATGATAGTTACAGAAACCATTCCTAAGAAAATGATGATCCAATAATAATAATAATAAAACCTATGGATCACTCTGTTTTCCTTCGTGAGGAGCACCTGAGAGCTAAGTTTTGTACTTTTACTGTATACTGATAGAATAGAAGGCTCTACCTTTCTTACAAAAAAATATATTTAGCCACAAGGGGTGTGTGTTTCTTGGGAATACACTTGAAAAAAGATTTGGAGAATCAACTATACTTCACATCACATAATGAGATTATACAAGTTTTAAATTCCATAAAGTTCTCTTCAAAAAGACAAAAAAAAGATAGGTGGTGGTGTATATTTATTATATCCTCTAAGAAAACAACCAAATTTGCACATTCCATGGCCAATTTATAAAACCTTAACCAAATCTATATTTTGCAAACAGACATGAACAAAATGATAGAAAGCATAGCAAATTATTTCTAATATTGTAAGTTTTCTTGACCAAAGTTTGTGAAGTAGTTACTTCCTAATACCTTCACCTGAGATACTTCCCATGTAAATCAGCATTCGCCTAAAGAAGGCATATATGTTCACATGACGATACCCTCACAATGCCCTTCCTAATTAAGACACTGCAAGAATATTGCTACAATGAATTCGTTTACATAACTGAGCAAACTAAACTGTCCTGAATGCAAACTTATAACAGCATAAATGTAAAAATAAAAAATGAAAAGGGGTTAAAGTAAAAGATAGAAAATAAACTCGTAGAACTTAAAAAATGCTAAAATCTCACTTTAGAAACAAACAATAATAACTATCCATATAAAAATAAAACTGTTCAACAACAGGAACAAATAAACCAAACCATGTATGGCATATTGTTGGATGCATCACATTCTAAACTTTTGGCAAAGCACACTTTTATTCCTTATTCTACCATGGTTCATCACCAAAAAAGCAAGAATCCATCTTATGGTACAATGCTGGACGCATCATATCCTAACCTTTGCTAAAATACATTTTATGATAACTTAATTTACCAAGGTTGTAAAAACAAAGACAATCTAAATCAAGAAGCCATCTCCATCTAACTCATTCCACTCATTATGTTAAAGATGAATGAAAATATATCCTTAAAACTAACAGAGAAACACTTCAAAAATAGTAGAGTGAAATCAATGATGTAAAATAATAGAAGAGATAATATACTATATAGTGTCTAATCAAACAAGTACAACTTCCTCTATAAATCTTAACAAAGAAGATGTTAAAATAAAACAAAAACTTTTAATCTATTTACAATACAATCAAATACTGAAACTATAATCTCACCTTAATCTCTTCAAGTAAAAATCCTCTCCTTGCATGAACTTTCATGTTGTATTTTTGGGTTTGTCCATGTACAATTGGTTGAATGGGACCGACAAAGGGGTGTGAAAAGACCTTTATGGCCTTTTTTGACGGGTTGCACAAGATGGTAAAAAAAAACAGTTAAGAAATAACTATTGAAGAGACAATTACCATGTTGAAAAAACAATAATCTTCATAATCAACAACATTTTGAAAAAATGAAAATAAGCATATTCTGTGTCATTACCAATACGTCTCATGCTTGCGTATAGGTTGGTTGAACCATGTCTTCACATAATTTTTCCAATGTTTCTTAAAATGCCCATTAGGAACAACATTGTTATGCTTCACCATGATTTACATTCTGTGACAACCAGGAAAAAATAATAAGATGGGAATAGATGGACTGAAAATTCAATGACATTTCTTTTAAGACTAGAATGTAAGAGCATTCAAGTACAGGGAATGGCTATCCAATTTTATGAACTTACTTTGCATTTGCAAATTTAAAGTACCCCCTTTTACCTACCAAAATAAAACTTCCATAACTAATGTGCAAATGTTAGCTTGAAAGAATTTAGAATGCCACTAACAAACACAAGCATCTACAACTAATTATCAATAATGCTTGATCCATCAACCAATAGTTCTGACTACAATAGTTTCTTCTATCTAGATCATCACAAACTACTCCATGGAAAATGCATCAATTGTAGATTGTCAGCATACATTTTTATCATGCTAAAGGTATATTCTTTAGTGCTACAATAAGTAACCAATTTTAAGCCAATGTGGTATATATAGAAAAGCATGGTCCTAAGAAAATCTAGCTAAAAAGGTTTTAAAACGCAGAAGGAAAACACATATAAGGTAAAGGAAAATCACACAAATAAAAGTTCCAAATAACAAAATCCACGAATCAAATATGCCAAGCCTTTCAGTAAATATAAATTATATCAAATGGTCATACAACACCGTTGTCCACTTTGAGATCAATTAAAATTCAACACTGTTTTCAAGGAAGGAGGCATAGATTTTGATTCTTGCATCAGTGTTTTCATTTCGAGATGGTAAAAGCCAAGTCAAAACAAGTGCTTATTAGATTCCAATAGTCAAGTGTTGAGCCGCAAAAATACACCATTTTATTCATCTTTTCTATACCATTTCTCACCTTATTCCTATCTTATCCTTCCATAAAAGCATTAATATTCACCACTTTCATAATAAATATGGGTTTATATTACCATTTTCGAAATCATTTATTTTTGAGTATTTTGAGTGAATTTGTGGTTAGTTATTGAGAAAAATAACATATTTTCATTATATTTTAAAGTTGCATGATTTTGTTGATGCTTACAGGTGTATTTGAAGACTTTAACAAGCTCAAAAGTGACCACCTAGCCTAAGATTCGAATTTCATCCTCAAGATGTGGGCTAATTTCAAGGAGAAGATCATGGACATGTGGAGAGAATATGTCATCCAATATTTGTTGGAGGATTTGAAGGGATGAGTTGTAATTTTGTTGAGGATTTTGAGGGATAAGTTGAGAGAATAGTGGATTTGTAATTATGATTAGTTATCTTGAATTTATGTATAAATAGGAGGGCTCTCTCCTCATTTTGGTTAGAGGCCTCTCTAGTGGTTTGGTAGTAGAGAACTCATTCATCTTTTTAGATAGTCATGGATTTGATCCAGTTGTAATAGCTTTCATATTTCAATAGATAGTTTGGTCTCTTCATATTTTGATGTCTTAGTTATGAATTAGTTGTGTTGATTTTATGTGAGCTCACTAGTTAGTGTCGATTGTTTTATATCAGTTTATTTTATGCAGTTTCATGTTTTATGCAATTAGATTTCTTTTCATGTCATTTCTTGTTTTTGCAAGCTTAATTCAATTTCAGTCGCATGTTAATTTTAGTTGTAGATTAAGTTAGCAATACTCTTCCCCTCCATATATTTTGTTTGTATCTCACAAGTTTATGCTCTCTCCGAGTTGACAATTAAATCATTGGATATATGTTATAATTTGTTTAATATTTTCCCCAACATTTTGGTGTCGTTGCCAAGGATGTGATAAAAGGGATCAGAGTTTAGATAGATAGATAGATTACTTTTACATTACACAGCAAGGGGGAGGAGAAAACGGTAAGACGCAAGGATGACTTCACTATGGAATTTCTAGGATTTTCATGGTGTAACAGCCAGACACATCCACTATAGTACGGTGCCCCAAAGACTTGCTATTCCTTTGTTGTTTATGCAAGCGTGTTTATTTTTCTACAAAGTATTTACTTTTCTTGCAAGAGTGTTCTTTTATTTTCTGCAAATGCAAGTTTTTTTGTATGCAAGTTTTTTTTATAGTTTGGTTACAGTGTAAAGTTTCATTTGCTTTCATTTTTGGGTGCCTTTATTTCATAGTAACTTGCTTCTAACTTTGTATCTGTTCATTCTTTGTTTTGTATAGATTTTGTGCATCGTTTTATTTCTGTTTTTGCACTCGTTTTGTACTAACCCATTTCGTAATAGTTCTTTTGCATTTGTCATGTACTCGTTTTCATTTTTCTTTTTAAGCATTTGATTTGGTTTCAGTAAAATGCTGAGCATAAGCCTAGAGCAGTTCACTTAGACCCTCGCAAAAGCCGAGATCTCATCTTCTCAAGAAGAGGAGATCTTGATAGCAATCAAAGATGTAAGTACTCCCCCAGATACAAACAAGGAAGAATCGACATTTGAAGAATCATGTATATCAGAAGGAGAACACATGTTCGAACAGGAGATTGAAGCGGATGAAGAAGGGATCTTGGGTGATCATTATGCAAACGAAAGGTGCATCAAACAATGTTTCCAAGTAAGTACTAGTTTAAGTTCGCTTTTATTTCATTAACTTACATTTTCATCATTTAGTTCCATATATTTCTATACATCTTATATTTCATTTCGCAGAATTAAATCAAAATCTTTGTTTACTTTTGTTACAAGGGTGGTTACATTGGCAATTTCATTAAACTTAGATACTCCTAAATTTCTAATTCAATTAGATTAGGTAGGTTTTTATTTTTATTGTTATTTTTGAATAAGTGTGCAAATTAAATTCATAAAGTAGGATGCTTTAAACAAAATTTAAAAAATGATAATAATAAAATAAAAATAAATATATATTTTTTTTCCTTTTTGGGAATTTTATTTCTAGTCTTGTTAGGAATTAAAATAAATTAGTTTGTACTATTTATATTTAGGGATACTTACAAAATTAATAAAAAAATCATTAAAAAAAATATTTCTTAAATTAAGTTTTCTAATTCTAGTTTTAGTTTAGTTTTTCTAAAGAAATTAAGAATGTAAATAAATTGATTAAAAAAACTTTGATTTCTTATTTTTATTTTTATTGTTAATTTAAGTATTTCTAATTTTATTTGTTTTTATAATTTTTTATTGTTAATTTAAGTACTTTTAATTTTATTAGTTTTTTAAATATTTTGTATTAGAGTTATTTAGGTTAACAAAAACAATCATTTTTTTCTAGCCATGAACAAATTAATAAAAGAACGTGCAAACATAAACATTAAAACATTAATATATAATAAAAAGAAAATTTTGAATAAAATAATCAACTATATATATATTTCTTTCTAATATTGATATTAATGTTTAAAGATTTGGTTTGTTTTAATATATATATATATATATATATTAAAACAAACCAAATCTTTAAACATTAATATCAATATTAGGAAGAAAAATGCGTTAAAAAATTATAAAATAAATAAAACAGAGTGTTTATCCCTCCATTCGAAACTTGCAAACGCGGAGCCTTTCAGCATGTAAATTGAACCTGCAAGTAGCCCTTTACTTGCAACCTGCAAATGCAAACGCAAATAGCCCTTCATGCATAATAGCAACAATTTTATCGCTACCTTTCATCCTTCATTCTGGAATGAAATAGAATTGTGTGTATTTCCAAATCTTCACTCCTACCAAGCTTTCGATTGCTATGACCAGTTTAGATGCTTCTGGCGATTGCTAGTAAACTCAGGTTCTGCACCATTTTAAAGAAACTGTTAATCTGCTACGATATCCCAATTAGTATGGGTCTTCTGATGCAAATATGAAGTCGCGTCAATCCACATAACGTGTAAATGGATCCCTCATGGTGGTTTCAAATCATAATCCTACGAGATCGTGTTGGTTTCAACTCATAATCATGGTGCAGATTGATCCTACGAGATCCTCTCTTTGCAACCGAATCCCATTTTTTTGGCATTTCGCCACTTGAATGAAATGTGTCTATCAACGAGGGATTCTCTCCGGATTATTCTCAGGTAAGGTTCCTTTCCAATTCATTATGCCTATTAGAGGGAATTTCTATCCCCAGATAATTGCAACAACCAAACTGTCCTCCTTCATAGCATCACACCTATCTAGTTTAGTGGAGCTATTAACAAACTCATGCAGAGTACGACAGAATATCTTTCTTATGAATTAATGTTCTTGCTCTGCACCTAGGATTCATCCACATGTATGCAATTGACTTCCTTACCCATTAGAAAAAATAGATTCTACAGATACAATTCTCATAAGTTTTTGAGCTAAAAACAAACCCATTCTAAACTCTGAAATCGAACAGATATTGAATCATAGACGCCTAGCCCCGGGACTACCAAATGATTGCCAGAAATGTTCTTTTCGCAGTGTTGCGTGTTATTTTTTCCCTTTGAGTGAACGCATATGTCTCTCTAGAATTGGTACGAGATGGTCGTGAACTCCCTCCAATAGTGTTGTAATGATATGTGATCAACTTGTGTGATGTTCAAAAACTTATGGATGACAGGGCTGATGCTAAAGTATATTGAGATGAGATTAATGCTATACTAGGAGAGATCCTTTCTGCGGAAGACGAAGAAGAAGTATTGGCTGAATTTGAGAACTTGGAGTCACAGATGGCACTTCAGGTATGTAACCACTCTTAACAAAAACGGTCAAGTAAATTATCCTCACGCTAAAATCACCATGCTTCTTCCCATTGATGTGAATTTTTTTTTCAAAAATCATATAGCATATCGTCTTATAGATTGATAACTATTCTACATCTATTCCATGCAACTATTCAAATTCTAGCTCTAGAAGCCCAGGTGCCAATATTGACTTTTCTAGCTATGAAGTGTCTGGAAATGTAGACTGCAGACCTTCTATTGCACAATCCCCCTCTAATTCTGGTATTACATTAGTACCATTATTAATAATGACAGTTACAACACAGGTTTATTTATTACGTACCCTCCTTATGAGAGGACAATGCCCAACTATATTATTAGATCTACTCCCATGCCTGAGCTGATATCCTTTGTCCAACTTCTACACACAGACTAACATTTGGAACTTGTCCAGACTGATCTATGTTGCATTTATTGCCAGTTCTTTCTTTCTTGTCTAGATCGATCTCCGTTGCGCCTAAGCTTTGCAAAATTCTTTCTTCTCTAATGAATTTCATTTGCATTATGAATTTCATTCTGTTTCATCACAGGATTTGGGGTTTCATTTGAGTTTTCTACTCAATGGTACCTATTTCCAGGCATGGCTCCACCTAGGTAATTAATGCTTCTTGTATAGTGTGAATTTTCTCAGAGCTATAGGTTGTATTATGGGTAGGGGATATGATTCTATAAATTGATTCATATTCTGGACTATAATTTCCGTTTGTATGTGAACGTAATTGAAAAGTCTAAATAGTATTTATTAGTTTGGTTGGCGTGATAGTATAAATAGTGTTGGTTAGATTTCTTTCTAACAAAGTGTTCTAATTGCATGGCTCGATGAAACTCCAATCGAATGGATTCCAATGGACAATGAGGTGAATTAGGTTGGTAGTGAGTTGGATGTTGTAGAACATGAGACCTTATTCTCTGTAATAAAAAATAATAATAAAAGTGTAGAACTCATTCGTGACTTTAATTTTTGTTTTCTTTGTATATAGATATATTATTTTGAAATAATAATACTATAATAAAGTTAAAATTAAGACACAAACAAAATAAAAATATAAATAAGTAAATAGAAAAACATTAAAAAATAAAAACACAACAATAACAAAAATAATATATATATAAGAAAAACACAAAACAATTAAAAATTACAAAATTAAATTAATTTTTATACATATAAACTAATAACAATAAAAATAATACATATAAAACATATTTTCAGGGTTTTTATAAAAAATAATAATAAAAGGCTTTTGTAACTAAATAAATAAAAACATTTGTTCGTTAAATAAACACATAAAAAAATTGTTTTTATAAATAAATAAAATATAATATATAAAAACAGCAATAATAAAGGCGTTATAATAATAAAATATTATTATAACACAAAAATTAAAATTATATAAATACAAATTAACATTAGGGAAATAACTAAAATATAAACATATAAAGTAATAAAATTAATGGGCGTCTTTGAAATCGAAGGCAGCTGCTGTCGCAACTAAACCTTTTTAATTTTTATTTTTGCACAATGGAGCCTGACACATTTTCAGTTGGGGGAGGGTATCTGCATGGTTATTGAAACTACTAAACTTATCATAAAAGAATTGCTTGTTTGATCATTCAGATAGTCTACTTCTAGAGGGGTCAACCATTGAAAGGGTCGACCCTTTCTCTCTATTACTCAATCATTACATTAGGACACATTCATCTTTGAAAGGAGGATGTACAAACTTTGATTTTTGTTCCAATTTTATTAAACACATAAAAATTTGTTTTTGTGGTAAATCAATCAAATTTAAAAATATATAAACAAAAACAACATTAGAAATAATAAATTTTTTTCTGATAAAAATACAAAAATAAAAATAAAATAAAATTAAAAACTAAAAACATATAAATGAATGAAAATATTAGGTAATAAATAAAATCATAAAATTAAAATTATAAATGAATTTGAAATCTTTTCAAATTTTATGATTGTTGTGCTAACTTGTTTTCGCAAGTCGCTCAGAAACATGTTTTGACAAGAAGGGCTGCTTAATATGCATTGCTACTTTCAGGTATAAGAGCATTTTATTTATTTTCACTTTTGATTAACCACATAATTTCATGTATTTTCAATTCTCTCACGAGTTTGTTGCAAGAAAATGCTAACCTTTTGCATATTTAAAGACAAATGAATGGCATGCAGAAGTAATTTCCAGAATCGCAGAAAGTTTTCGGAAAAATGTTTCATTGAAAGATTGAAAGAGTTGAGTTTCCCTTGTGTATGCATGACATTTTTCTGCTACAAATAATCCTTCCAAAAACCAATTACTCCATGTCATGATTACTTACCCTTTTTCCCTTCGAAGCTTATTCATCATCCATGTTAGAGTCTACTTTTTCTGCCTTATACATCATAACTTCTCGCATGTCTACCTTTCTGAGTCGCACACATTTTCCTCATTTTCAATTTATCTTTTGTGTTCTGAATAAAAACATTCAACTTCCTTTCCATGACTACATTGCTTTGTTATCCCTACCATAAAAACTATTTGACCATGAGATATTTCATCTATAGTCCTACCACTCATTATGTACAACTCGTGTTGACTATTGCGGGATTCCTTAAGACCCACCTTTCAACAAGTCTTGACCCATCTACCTCAACACCTTATATGGGATAGAGACTAGAGTTAATTTGTAGTACCTTGAGGCTTGCATGCCTTAATGGAAAGTCCTCTCAATGACAATCATGGGAATACATCAATGTCCCTTGATCATTAGATCTTACAAGTGGCTCAACATCAACTCCTTTATTTGAACTTTGCACTATTTACTTGGCTACCTTGGCACTCATTGATATCAATGGTGAGATTGCCTCACATTGGTTAATGACATTCATCAATGGTCAGTAATCCAATGATTTCTTTCAATGTTCGACATCGGCACATTCATTCTCATGGTAAGAATTGTACCATCAAGTTTTGTAGTAGGTGAGGACTATACACTTTGCATGACTCCATCAGCAGTTTTACAGCAGCATACTTTCAGCCATATGAGGGTGCCACAGTTCTACTATCAGCTCTCATCTTTTACTTCATCCAACCAAGCAGCAATTCAGTTCCTTCACTTCACATTTTATTATTCATCACCAGAAACCACATTCCTATTGTATAGTTCATCAACTTTTTGGGTAAGTGGAGGTATGTTGTTTTCTAATCTTTAACCATGTAATTCCTTAAATGCTAGCCTAATGAATGAATTTGGAAAATTCCCTCACCACATTTCTTTTCTCCTTTTCACAAACCTAATACATCTTAAGTTTTGGGGGGGGAGGGGGGGGGGGGGCTATTCATTACCATTTTACATATTTATCATCTCATTTACCATTAACCAACAGGTCTTTCCCAAACTATGCTTTGTTACACATTGAATAAAAAACATTGCTATATATATATATTGGCATGATTCATAATATGAAGAAAAGGATTTCTAATATACATTGATGGTTCATGATTGCTAATGCATGTGTACTTTTAAATCGTATGTATTGCAACAAGAATATATATATATATATATATATAGAATAAAATGAGCAAATGTTGTTAACACAAGAACCAACATTTGTTATACTCATGGTTGTCACACAAGAACCAACCATAAGGAAAATTACTACCATTCATGCATTTCAAATCATGGCATGATTTACTGTTACAGACCATCATAATGTAAAGCCTAGCTACAAAGCCAAAATCTAAAAAGAGAATCAATGCATAGTTGCATGAGGACATGCAACCAGTCAAGTTGGGGGGAATGTTGAGCTGCAAAAAGACCACATTTTATTCATCTTTCCTATACCATTTGTCACCTTATTCCTATCTTATCCTTCCATAAAGCCATTAATATTCACCGCTTTCATAATAAATATGGGTTTATATTACGATTTTCCAAATCATATATTTTTGAGTATTTTGAGTGAATTTGTGGTTAATTATTGAGAAAAATAACATATTTTCATTATATTCTAAAGTTGGATGAGTTTGGTGATGCTTACAGGTGTCTTTGAAGACTTTAACAAGCTCAAAAGTGACCACCTAGCCTCAGTTTCGAATTTCATCCTCAAGATGTGGGATAATTTCAAGGAGAAGATCATGGACATGTGAAGAGAATATCTCATCCAACATTTGTTGGAGGATTTGAAGGGATGAGTTGTAATTTTGTTGAGTATTTAAAGGGATGAGTTGTAATTTTGTTGAGGATTTTGAGGGATAAGTTGAGAGAATAGTGGATCTGTAATTATGATTAGTTATCTTCAATTTATGTATAAATAGGAGGGCTTTCTCCTCATTTTGGTTAGAGGCCTCTCTAGTGGTTTGGTAGTAGAGAACTGACTCATCTTTTTAGATAGTCATGGATTTGATCTTGTTGTAATAGATTTCATATTTCAATAGATAGTCTGATCTCTTCAGATTTGGATGTCTTGGTTATGAATTAGTTGTGTTGATTTTATGTGAGCTCACCAGTTAGTGTTGATTGCTTTATATCAGTTTATTTTATGCAATTTCATGTTTTCTACAATTAGATTTCTTTTCATGTCATTTCTTGTTTTTGAAAGCTTAATTCAATTTCAGTCGCATGTTAATTTTAGTTGTAGATTAAGTTAGCAATACTCTGCCTCGACATATATTTTGTTTGTACCTCACAAGTTTACACTCTCTCCAGGTTGACAATTAAATCATTGGATATATATTATAATTTGTTTAATATTTTCCCCAACATGAAGCATGTCTTTGGAAATAGCTTACACAATAGACAGTGGGGTTTAAAACTACCTGGTGAAATTTAAAACTAGAGAATGTAAGGATCAAACCTAGAACTTAGCACTCAGCTACAGTTGACGACCTGCTCTATTAGTGAGCTGCATGCACTTCCATCAAGGATTCCCTAAGGAACAAAGAAACCAAACCATGTATGGAATAATGCTAGATCCATCACATTCTAAACTTTTGGTAAAACACGCTTTATACTTTATTCTACCAAGTTTCATCACCAAAAAAGCAATAAGCCATCTTATGGTACAATGCTGGACGCATCATATCCTAACCTTTTACAAAATACATTTTATGATAACTTACTTTACCAAGGTTGTAAAAAAAACGACAATCTAATCCAAAAATAAATGTTCATCTAACTCATTCCACTCATTATGTTAAAGATAAACGAAAATATATCCTTAAAACTAACAGAGAAATAGTTCAAAAATAGAAATACTATTGAAAATATGCTCAGGCCCTTTTTTGAGCAGCAGTTTCTAGGGTTAGGTGATAATGCCAGGAATTATGTAGCTCAGTCATGCTGGTCTACAGGCAAGTTTCTTGGGAGGTGGGTCTACAGGCCCCTTGTGGTGGATCATGGCCGACCTGGACCCTCGGGGTCTTGAATCAGAGGAGGGGGAAGTTGGAAAAGGAAGCGAGAAGAAGGAAGGATTAGGGACTGGTAAGAAATATGGCCTAGGGGGATTTCTGCCGAAAGTCCCATCTATCCCGATGATCCAATTCAGATATGAGAAGGTGAGAGGAAAGATCGAGCTATGGAAGGAAAAGGGCCTTATCAGAAAGTTCATGGGGATATGGCCCAAGGAGAAAGATCTGGTTAAATGGATAAACAGTGTGTGGAACCCTAAAGGTCATTATGATCTGTAGCTTGGATCCAAGGGTTTCTCCACTATCATCTTCTTCAAGCAGAAAGATCTAGACCGAATCTTGGAAGGGGGCCTGTATTTTTTCTTTTTGGTTGGCTTATACGTTTGGCCATGGAAAGAATAGTTTAACCTTGAGACAAAAGACATGATGGTTTCTCTAGTTTGGACTCACTGGTTCTCATTACCAGGAGAATATTGGGATCTGGATATGCTGAAGGACATAGGGAACACCCTTGGGGAATTCATAAAAGTAGCAGAACAAACAAGGGCCCAAATATATACCTCCTTTGCTCAGGTTTGTGTCTATCTAGATATTTTCAAAGAACTCCTGGAAGTGATCTGTTTAATTGGGAAGATGAGGAATGGATTCAGCCCATTGATTATGAGCAACTTTCCTTTCGGTGTAGGAATTGTCACGAATACAGTCATCTAGGAGGAAATTTCCTAAAGTGATCCCTACGGTAGGCATCTTTGATCACTGTCATGAAGGGGAAGCAGAGAAGGATGGGTTCACGCAAGAAAAGAATCAACGAAGAAGTAAGGGTGGTGGGACATCCAAAGCAAAGAAGGAGCAGAAGACAAAGACACATCGATCTAAAAACCCCTTCGCGGTGCTGGGGAAGGAAATAATGGAAGGTGATACCTCAAAGGAAAGAAATGTAGCAGAACAACAAGAAGGAATGGCTAAGGTCTTAGAGGAAGAGGAGGTGCAGTAGATGGAAGTGATTGAGGAGGACGAGGGGGACAATATGGAATTGGGTGAGCTGGACTTGGATGTGATTGAGGAAGAATGTGGAAATAATGTACAAGGCTATGTGTCACAACACCAAATTGAGATTCTTTAGGAAGCAATCATCAGAATTGGTGCTCACCAGAGTTTGGGGGTTGACCCAGATCCGCAAAAAGGTAGTAAGAGGAAATCTCTGGAAGAGGAGCTATGGAGGGGATGAAAGACAAATAAGCAACGTATTGCCACAATAGGTGTTAAAATCATTGAGTTGGGCCAATACCCAATGATTAGAGAGACGTTCTCTGAAGTTAACAGGGTTTGTCAATGAATCTTATTTCTTGGAATATCAGGGGGTGTAGTAATCCCAGGAAGTGGAAGACACTAAATAGGAAAATTAAGCAGGAAAACCCTGATATATTATTCCTTCAAGAAACAAAGTGTAGTTTTGAGGGTTTGGAGAAAATCAGTGACAGGATCTAAAAAGGAAGTCATTTAATGGCCCTGGATGCTGTTGGAAAAGATGGTGGAATTTCAATTCTTTGGAAACCAAGGGTGGTGGAACTATCCAACTTGTGAGCTGACACATTTTCTATCATGGCAGACTTTCACCTCCTGGACTTTGGAGTGAAGGGATCGCTGGGGAATGTTTATGGCCCCAACAGCTTCCCTAAGAAGCAGGATTTCATGGATTTCCTCAGCTAGATCAAGATCCAAACTGCGGTGGTAAATTGGGTAATAGGATGGGAATTCAAACTTATAGCCAACTTAGGGGAGAATAAGGGTGGCAGAAGAACACTAGATAAATTTCAATAGGCTTTCTATGAATTTTTGGCCCAGATCCCCATAGTGGATCTAGAGATAGGAAATGGTTGGTATACCTGGAACAATAAGAGGGGAGGGGAGCACCTGGTGGCCTCTCACCTTGATAGATTATTGGTTTTGGAGAATATTTTTCATGGCATGAGGGAGATAATGATTGATGTTCTCCCTGCAGTAGGCTCAGACCACTGGCCTATCTGTCTCAAATGGGATTGGTCAAGTTCCACTATGAGAAAACCATTCATATTTGAGCAGTTTTGGATGGAACATAAGGACTTTAAGGATATTATCAATCAGTGGTGGCAAGAGATGGTCCCCCCTCCAGGAACCATTAGTATCGCTTTCAGCAAAAACTTTATGCCCTAAAAGCCAAAATCCACATGTGGAATAGGGAAGAGTTTGGAAACATCTTTGAAGATAAAAAAGGATAATAAGTGAATTGAACCTCATCAGTAGGAAAGGAATGGAAGAAGGATGGGATAAGGATATGAAGGTCAAAGAAAAATACCTTTTGTGCCAATTAGAGGCAAGGGAAAGGCAGGAAGGAATATTCTGGAAGCAAAAGGAGAGGGTTAAATGGCTACAGGAGGGTGAAAGGAATACCAAGGTTTTTTACAACTTGGTGATTCAAAACAGGAGCAGTTTGAGAATCCAAAAACTTCAAAAGATTGATGTCAGTCAAGTAGAAACCATAAGGGAGATAGAGGATGAGCTCACCTAGAATTTTTCTGAGATCCTCAGTGAGGATGGGGGGGACAGAGGGAGGGACATAGAAAGGATCACTCATCTAATTCCTAGGGAAGTCATTGGAGAACATAACGAGATGCTGACTAAACCTGTGGACATGCAGCAGGTAGAGGAAGTGGTCAACCAGATGGCCTTAGGGAAAGCTCCTGGCTTGGATGACTTCACCTCTAATTTCTTCCACCACTTCTGGGATCTTGTCAAAGGGGAGGTTCTTGAGATTGTTGAAGAGTCCAGAAGAAAAAGGGAAGTTCTTAAATCTTTCAAAACAACCTTCTTGAGCTTAATTCCCAAAGAGGTAGGAGAAGATATCCCAGATAAATTTAGACCCATAGCCTTATGCAACATGATCTAGAAGATCATATCCAAAGCGATAGCTAATCATCTAAAACCTCTCCTACCTAAACTCATTTTCCCTGAGCAATCAAGGTTTGTGGAAGGAAGGAAGATCTTGGATGGTGTCATCCTTTTCCATGAGGTGATCCATTCGCTAAAAACAACTCAGCAGCCAAGGATGTTGATTAAGCTAGACATAGAAAAGGATTATGAAAAGTTAAGTTGGAAGTTTATGGGAAAAATGATGGAGGCGTATGGCTTTTGCCAGGGTTGGATGGAATGGGTCATGAGCTTGGTCATGACCCTTTTTTTCAACATCCTCCTGAATGAAACTCCAACTTGTTTCTTCCAACCTTCTTGTGGCATCAGACAAGGTGATTCTTTATCCCCTTTCCTCTTCATTCTTATGGAAGAGGGTCTGAGCCATCTTATTTATACCCAAGTGGAGAGTAGAGAGCCAAGGGACTTAAGAGTCCATGATGGATTGGATCCTCGGACTCACCAGCAATTCGTAGATGATACCATGCTCATGGGGAACGCCTCAGTCCAAGAAGCACAAATCTTCAAAAAGAGCCTGGCCCTTTTTGCTAAGGTTTCTGGCTTAGCAGTTAATCCAAATAAATCCCAAGTCTTTTTTCTGAATACTGCCCTAGCCACTCAGAGGAACATCATTTGTATATTGGGAATTTCAAGAGGAATAATTCCCTCAAAGTATCTTGGAATACCCCTTGGGGTGGGGGATCTAAAGAAAACATCCTGGCAAGAACCCTTGGATAAAATGAAACAAAGGCTTTCAAGATGGGTCCTACGACCCCTAAACCTGCCTAGCAGGATGATCCTAGTAAAATCGGTTTTGCAGGCTATGCCCATCTATCTCTTCTCGGTTCTCTCAGCTCCAAAGTCTGTCCTTCAGGAAATTCAAAGTATGTAGAGGAACTTCCTGTGGGGAAGTAGAGAGGCAAAAGATAAATTATCCTTGGTCAGTTGGGAAGGAATCTATCATCCAAAGGAGTAGGGAGGATTAGGGCTTAGGGATCCTCAAATAATGGCAGAGGTCTAGGGAGAAAAGTTTTGGTGGCAATGGGCCATTCACTCTTCAGAACCTTGGGCCAGATTGTGGCACATTAAATATGTTTGTGATAGGCCCACCCATCATTTGGTAAGGTCAATGAGGAACTGCTCGGTTCCCCCATATGGATGAAAGAGGTGAGTGGAAGGCACATTATGCAACCTCATAGCTTCTAGGAGATAAGGAATAGAGGGAAGGCTAAGTTCTGGGATGACTCATGGAACCAGCTCCCCATTCTAGGGAGAGACAAGAGATGGAGACATATTCGAGATAATTCCCTTGAGGAAGGCAATATTATGGTGGGACAATTTTGGATGATCCAGAACTTAGAAGAACATTGACAATGGGATTTTCTGGAAAAATTGGACCTTACAAGTGACAAGGACTAGAGGTATTTCTGGGAGGAAATCCACAAAATTTTTGTTAGGGTTAGGGAAGGCCTGAACATATTGAGGTGGGCATACACGGACATGGGTTCCTTTAGCATAAAGGAATCCTACAACATCAGGATTGGAAACCAGGGGGATGATGAATGAATTTGGAAGAAGATACGGACCTCGAATTTGTGGCCCAAGGTGGCCCTTTTCACTTGGCTAGTGGTCAAAGGAAGAATTCTTACCAGTGAGAACCTTAGAAGATGAGGTGTTCAGGGATCTTCTCAGTGCTATCTTTGTTATCAGGAAGAGGAATCCATGGGCCATCTCTTGGATATTTTTCCCTTTGCAGCAGCCATATGGGACAAAGGGGCTATGGGGTTTAGAAGATGCAACAGGAAGAGAGGATGCCTGACCCAAAATCTAAAAGAATGGCATCCCAAATATTTTAAGAACCAAATTATCCAGACATTATGGGACTTCTTTTCGAGTATGGTGATGTGGTGTATTTGGAAAGAGCGTAATGCAAGGATTTTCAGAGATAAACGCAGTGACATTGAAATGGTATGGAAGACGGTGCAGGATAACGTGCTATCATATATCTAGAGTATGCAGTGGCATGATTAGGAAAAGATAATCCCAACAGAGGAGAGCCATATTGCTAAAAGTTGGGGATTAGACAGATCCTAGATGGCCGACCTGTGAATACTTGAAAGGATCTGCAAACCTTCTATCCTGATCTTATGGTCCACCCCACCACCTTAGGTGTTCAAGATTAACTTCGATGGGGCTTTCAGGGGAAATCCTAGGCCTGTGGGCTATGGTATATTATGTCGAGATCACAATGAGAGGATCATAATCATTTAACTCTAAGAAATAGGCATTGACACCAACAACTCAGCTGGATTAGAAGGTATGATTCGTGGTTTTGAATGTTTGATTAGAGGTGGCTACTTTCCTGTGATCATTGAAGGACATACCAACATTTTAATCTAGATGGCCAAGCAGCTGGCTAGTGGATAGGCTTGTGAGAAGGTATCCTCTAGCTGGTGCCCAGCCAGTAGACTAGACTACCTTCCATCCCTTCTCCTTGCTCACATGATGATCTCTTTCAGCCATGTTAGACGCGGTGCCAACAAGGAAGCAGAATTAGTTGGAAATGCTGGTGTGGAGGGTGATGTGGTTTTCTGAAGTGGAAAACTAGAGGAATTCGGGGCAGAGGGGTGGGACTAGCAATGCAGACATGTGTCCTTTAGGGACTCTGATGGCAAGCCACAAATGGCTCGTTCGGACGATGATATTGTAGATGGTGACAGGGGGCATGAGAATTCCTAGGCTAGATCCTCTTAAATGATATGTAGAGCCTCTGGGTTAACTAAATGGACCATATTGCATATGTCCTTTGGCATCATAATGGTTTGCGTCTCAGGAAATGATGGGACGAGCAAGGCGAGGAAAGATCGATGAAAGGATTGGGTTTTAAATGCAGACAGGAGGTATGTAGTAGGTGATGGTATGAGGGATTCCATTATCATGATCAGTATGATGCAAGCGTTGTACTAGACCCAGAGGGAAATCATGTTTCCTCCCTCCTTTTGTTCTGGGATGGCCCTGCCACCCCTCATCCATCGATGTTGTAAAGATTATGCGGTTTTGGTTATCTTTGACTCTCCTCAGGGTGACTGATCTGGATTTATGTGTGAACAAAATGAAATAATAGATACAGAATCATAACAACACACATTTTGCAAAGATAACAGAGATATAGTAAACACATATTCTATTAAATTGCAGAAATAAAACATAATGTGATACAATTGCTAGAATGGTGGTAGCTATCTCTGAGAAGAGATGTGGCTGCTACGCTCATCCATGCCAAGTTGAATACAAAATGAGGTGAAAGGGGCATATTTATAATAATAATAAGGGTGAGAACCCCAAAAGTCCAAAACGTAACCATAGAAGATGAACCGTCATAAAGTTTGTGGCCCCAAGGTGTGTTGTATAGGAATAAACACCTTATAACCGAAGGTTTGCGGTTACCAACATACTCAGAAATCTTGCAGGAAATTGACTCTAAAGTACAGAAAAGGAAATAAGAGAATAGAATAGACTCACCCGATACACAATGGTTGATCCTAGCTTTGTCCTCTTCAGCTCTGCTTCTCCTCCAAAGCCTTCAGGGATGCTTCTCCTTCACCTGTCAAGAGCAAATCCTCCAAGTGCAAGATGATACATGTATATAAAATAGGTTAGATAAATCATATACAGAGTGCTTAATCATAAGTATTCATCAAACCATAATACATGAGAGACATTCAAAACACATATGGAAGAAGGATTCTCTTTATTAACAATAGTGAATGAGTTCAGATTACAACCCAATGCTTGAGACAAGGACTCCTCTGCAACTAAAGGATTTTGAGTTCCACCGCTCCAAAGACTTCTGAATAGAATCCACCAGCATAACTTTGCTCTCCAAGTATGATTCATTAATACCCTCCCCAAGGCCTTTATTTATACTTAGTGAAATAAAGTAGTTTCGAGGGTTGAGGAGGTTGAGACAGTTAAGATAGTTATAGTTAAGGGCTTAACAAATCTCAAATAACCACGATTTATTATTTTTAATGTCAAAGGAAGTTGTACGTGGGTATTAAATACTGGAAACTCACGTATGACATGCAAGTTGCTCTAAGGGGGACCCGCGTACGAATCTGTACGCGAGATGTGATTACAGATACTCGCGTACAACACGCGACATGCTTTAATGAAAGGCACGTATGTACACGAGTTCCATATAGGAAAAGGCGTATACAACACATGACATATTCAAAGGTAAAAATAACCAGCTGGATGGATGATAAATGTAGTTCATAATATGCCCATCTATAGTGTTTTAGGCAACCTTCAATCCATACATGTCCTTTTGTGTGCCAACATAGGGAATGTCAGCACTCGGACAGAGAAGTGCCATTCAGGTGGATAACAGATGCCTCCTAATGTGTGAGGCCAGAGGGAAGCGATGGCTGAAATACATTATAATCTTTATCTTTGGAGAACTCGGAAATCCAATGGAGCAGAGGTAGTACCTGAAACAAATACATAATAATGTCATATACAAAGTCATATTTGAGGATGCTATGTTCAATATACTGGAACACTAGCTCCTTTACAATATTTGAGTACAACATATGATATGGGTACTAGACCATGTATATTACAAAGGTGGATCGAATCCACAATATACAATAATGATGAGTCTTCAAAGATATGGAGGCTGTGTACATAAATGGAACATATTCTTGCGCAACTTAGTCCATAGGTGAGGAACTAAGGTCTTTACAAAAAATCCCAAAGAACCAGTACAATCCAAGCCATGTGAATAAAGGTAGGTTGAAGTCGAACATGGAAAGGATTCAATAGTTTGTCAATCAATAAGTAATAATTAACAATTGAAGCAAAGGAATTCACCAATGATGAAAGTGAATCCTGACGTATGATCGTCAAAACTCTAGGTATTCGTCATCAGGAAGTACTGAAATGGAACCATGCTATGATACGAAAGGCAATAGATCCTCCAACGGATCACAAGAGTGACTAGGAACTGAGTAAAAGAAGGGAGACACAATAGATAATAGATATAACAATGATGGGTTCAGGATAGAGATCAAACAGTGGGTTGAGTCTTTGAAGAGTGAGCACGACATAGAGATGACCCAAGGTAGCATTTTACTCATAGATAGAACAACTAAGCTTATCTGTCATGTAGGATACATGATCAGATTCCTTAGGTATAACGGACAAGAGGAGGAGTAGGAAACTCAAAGTAATAGATGAATAGAAAGTGAACATTGAGACATGGGTATCGAAAAAAATAGAGAGTGCTATGTTTAAGGAGGACATGCTGCCACTACTAAAAACAAGAGAAAACTTCTTCCTTACCTTCCCTGTTAAATTTTAACGAGTCCAAGAAAGTCAACTTGGATCCCTTTTCATTTTTTAACAAGCTTGAAGAGACGGGAAAATAATGCTTGATAGTGTCACTGATTCATGGATTTAATGAGCCCGAACTAGTACATGCTGAGCTAGTGTTTTCACATTTAGAGAGTTTGAAAACTCCAAAGAAGACTCCGGGGGGGTCCTTTTTCATCCAATTTAGTCTCCTGAGGCTGAAAAAGTATAAAACATACCACAGAATAACTCTCTTATCTTCCGTAGAAGAAAAGGTGAACCTTTTTCATACTTAGTCAAGGAGGTCTGAAAAAGGTTAAATTACCACCTACCCAATGCTCCTTCCAAAAAAGCATAAAATAGCTTGAGTTTTACGAGTGTGAAGGAAAGAAAGATCACTTAGAAAGATCCATTTGATTAAGAGAAATGGGGCTTACAACAATAAACTCGTTTCTTTGTTCTTAAGTGTTTAACGAGCATGACAAAGACACAAAGCACACTCGAAATATTTTTCATGTTTAGGTCTAGAGAATGAAAAAGAGAAAACTAAGCTCATACTGGGTGTTCTTTTTCCGTAAATTAAGTCCCTTAGGTCCAGAAAAGTGATAAAGCTATGCCTGAGAATACTCTTCTCAATTGAAAATAGAAAAGAGAGGGATCCTTTCTCGTATTATTCCACATGATCTGAGAAAGAGATAACCTACCACCAATGCAGATGCCCGTTCACATATTCTTAATGAGCTTGAACGGATGAGTTAACTCGGCAGTCAAGTTTGTTTTGAAGGAGTTAGACCTAGGCCTAAAGAAACTCCATAAGGGCAAGGAGTCTTATAAAGGGATAGCTTGTAAAAAGAGATTCCAAAGAAGCTCTATTTGGCATGAAAAATAGCTAAAAGGATACCCCTATACCTGAAACAGTTGTGGCATGAGTATCAAAGAACAACATAGGTTTTAACGAAAGATACTCATGAGAAAAGGGTCCTATCCATGGAAGAGCAATGGTAAAAACAGGGAACTAATGGTTTATAATACCATAGTTTGTGGAAAATGTTGATTTCTAAGGTTAATGTGGATTGAATATAGATGCCAAAAATGTATTGGAAATGACAAAACCACCCTATGTGAGTAAAAACACTTTATAATGATGAAAAACCTATTTCAAGGAAAAAAGAAATATGGTATTAGTTAAATAGATTTCAAACTATAGGAAAAACCCACTTTGAGAAATAAAATTTCTATAAATAGTTCAAAATCAAAACAAAACTCACCATTTGAATTTTTAGCCATAAAAAGCAAGTTTTTACCTCTACCTTCATTCGATCATTGTGGACAATCTAGTGGACGAAATCAAATTCTACAAGTTGCAGGTAATCTTACACCCCGAGCTCTTCATTTTGATCCTAGCAATTATGAATTTTGAGTCCCAATTTCATGATTAAGAGCATCCTAAAGCATGTCACGGTGCGTACGTGGGTTCACAGTGTAAAGACTCGCGTACACATGTTCTGTACATGGGTTTCCTGTATAGACTGTCGCGTACAGTATGTGACATGTCTAACTAGACAGTCGTGTATAGTATGTGACATGTCTAACTAGACAGTCGCGTATACTGCGTGAAGGATAAAAGTTAATTTTAGTCAAAAAAATTTGAAATTTTATATGAAATTAATGAATCAAATTAGTTGTTTTGCTAGGTGTGAAGATGGTGTTGGAATGGAGGGAACGAGAACATGAAACAATGGACCAAGAAGTGCTCCAAAGTGCACCCACCATACATGCATTGCGAACGAGTGGGCTATTAAAGTTATTTTGCACATCACCCATGCAGGCCAATGTCCGCCTATTAGAGTTCATGATAAACTATTGGGATCACGATTTGGGGATGTTTGACCTACAGGGTGATACTTTGGAGATTACTATTGAGGACATGTATTTCATTACCGGTCTATCACAATGAGGAGCACCGGTCAACTTAGAGGGCACCGGCAGAGGCGGTGCCCCTTTAAGTGTCCAGAACTATATAGATGTGTTTTTCACACCAGGTACCCAAAAGAGAGGGAGCTGTGTCCCTATTGCACATATCCGTGACTTTACACTACAGGTACTTAAGAGCACCATCATGAGGATTGAAGGATCCTCCTCATTACATTTGTCTACACGAAACCAAATGAGGTTGGTGGTGGATTGTTTGCATGGTGCCCTCTATGATTGGTGTTAAGGAGTTGTCCCTATCATGAAAAGACAACTTTTCGATTGCAAGAGAGGAAGGCAAAAAAACTTTGGTTATTCTAGCATATTGGTTGTCTTCTTCTTCTTCGAGAGTACCAGGGTTGAGACCCGCCATACCTCTACCAGTCCGATCTCCACGTCAGCCGAGGCTGAGCAGATGGGAAGACATCTTCCTCCGTTAAGGAGGAGGAGACATAGTGCATAGTGTATATAATGATGATTTCTATATCTGGTGGGAGCGACAGCTACCGGCACTAGAGCAATTTCCATATGCCAGCATGGATTTTTAAGGTGACCTAGACCTTGTCCTCCCTCTAGGAGGAGCATGGGGAGAGATAGGTAAACAATTTTTAATTTTTAACATTTTTAAAATTTTTATGAATTTTAAAATGGTATATATATACATATGTACAAGTCTTAATCCTATAAATGTGTCAAAATGAAGATATTGGACTGGTCTTCCTTGAGGGGCATCCATGCATGTTTGTTTGTCCTATCATAGGTGAAGACCTGGGGCTGATCAGGGTTCTAGAGGGGAAGCTGGCCAGGTTGACCCAAAGAGTTCCCACCTTGCAGATAGAGTATATCCCAACTGACATGCAGGAGTTCGTTTTTGGAGTTCCACCGGTCTAGTTATGCCTTTTCAGGTGAGTAGCCAGAGTGATTCTTGTATACATAGATGCTGTGGAGGTTGTCAAAGACGAAGAGGCTGAGGAAGCTAGAGTACAGAGAGATCATGGGGACCAAGGTGGTCCTGCTTAGATCTAGGACATTTTGATGGACTGCAATCCACATTTTTGTATATTTTTTCATATTATACCATTATGACGGGATCTGAGGATCAGACTCGACCTATCTATGGATATATATTTTACACACACACACACACACACACACACACACACACACACACACACACACACACACACACATATATATATATATATTGTTGTTGTCAGTTTATTTACAAGTGTTTTTTATGTGCATGCTGTATAGTTTTATGAAATGTGTGTTAGATGCCAATCTAAAATGTAATTAGCATATGCATCAGTCAATGAATTCTAATTTCGTGGAATGTGATTGAATATAATAACTTCAAAATTTCTTTCCAATAACCGAATTTGCAGGAACTGATGTAATAGAATAGGATTTCATACCTAATAAGCTCGATTGAGCTGGGAGACCACCAGCTGAGAGTCTAAATGAACATCGAGTTGGGTGATACCACGTGACAAAGCATCCCATAGAAGCTCAATGGAAGCCCTATACTCAGCAACATTATTAGAAGCATGACCTAAACAAGTGCCTATTGTGGAAACTAGTTGTCCTGAGGGAGAGTAAATGACCCATGCTGCTGAAGCTAGATTACAAGTATGGCGACTGGCGCCATCAGCGAACCCTATATACCTTTCAAAAGACATCTGCAACAACCAACATATGGTATAAAAAACAAAACCGACAACCTAATGTACATAAAAAATACATACAATAAAAATACAAGAAAAAGTGCTAAGCCTAAGCATAGTACTTCTTCAGGTAGAGCCCATTCCTAGGCTCGGCCAGCTTGTTCCCATCAAAATCAACTAACTCATATGCACCCTTCTTCAAGAATTTCGACATGACATAAGGTCCTAACCACATGGCCTTGAATTTTCCTGCCCCCAAGGGTTCTTTGTCTTGGTCCCAAAGCAAGATAAGTTCCCCCTCAGAGAAAACCCAAGGTTTGACCGATTTATCATATTGAGTTTTGACCCTATTCTTATGAGCTTGATTAGTGGTCAGCGCATCTCTACGATGTTCATCAAGGTGTTCTAAATGTACCAAACGTTCCTCAAGCTCTTTCGTATCAGGTAACACATGAATAGCTATATTTAAAGATGGGATTTCACACTCAATCGGAGTAACTGCTTCCATTCCATGAACGAGTTGGAAAGGGGAAAAACTTGTAGCAGTTTTTACATTAGTTTGGTAGGGCCAAAGAGTATGATATAGCATGATATGCCTATTAGAATGGGCTGCATCAATTGTATGTTTAAGGATAGTCTTTAAAGTCTTGTTGACAGCCTCAACCTGACATTTTGCTTGCGGATAGTACGAAGATGAATGTTTTTGTCTGAATTCGAGCATAGTGGTCAGTTCCATCATCATGTTATTTTGAAAATGATTTCCATGGTCAGTGACAATCACTTTGGGTATACCAAACCGTGCTCTAATCTGATTGAATACAAAGAAAGCTGATGTTTCTCCGTCGGCTTTAAAAGTAGGCATTGCCTCTGCCCATTTCGTAAAATAGTCAACTGCGACAATGATGTATTTATGCCCCCCAGCCGAGGCTGGGTTGCATGTCACGTAATCAATCCCCCATTTCATGAAGGGGCCTACCAAGACAATGGGAAATAACCGAGAAGGATGTGACCGCATTTTCCTGGTGTAAAGCTGACAAGGGTGACAACTCTTCACTGCTTCCCCACAATCTTTGAAGATCTTGGGCCAAAAATAACTGGCACGTAGTATCTTCTGGGCCATTGCTAACCCAGATAAATGAGCCCCACAGGCTCCACTATGGGAATCATTCAGGACAATCTCTTCCTCCTCATGGGTAAGGCATTGACGCAAAATGGAATCTACCCCTCTTCAATATAATGTATGGGCCTATGATGAGGTAGTTCTTAGCATGAATTTGTAATTTACGTCGTTCCTCCCATGAGGAAGCTACAGGATACTTTAAATTTTGGAGATATATAAGAATATCCCCATACCAAGAATCAGAGGTGGATATCAAGAAGATGTGCTCATCTGGGAATGAGTCATCTTCAATGGCTACATCTTCTTCAGTAGGAAATTCTGCTATAAGTTTAGCAAAAAATAAGGACTTCTTAGACTTAGCGGACAGAAAATCCAAGTCAAAATCTTGAGGAATGACTATCCATTTGTTAAATTTTCCCCCAATAATCCCTTGGGATAAAACATATTGAAACGGATTCACATCCGCCACTATTGTTGTGGTCCTTAGTAAAATGTAGTGACGTAACCTTTGAACAGCATAAACAGCTGCTAAAGCTAATTTCTCAACGTGGGAGTATCAAAGTTCAGGTCCGACCAAAGCACGACTAAGATAATAAATGACATGCTCTATAAGCTTATCGTCCTCCTGGACGAATACTACCCCAATGGTCGACTCAGACGTGGCCAGATATAATATAAAATCCCTAGAATAATCTGGTGGACGCAATAAGGGTGCCAACAACAAAGATTTTTTCAATGCCTCGAAAGCAAGTTGTGCCGCTTCATCCCATGCAAATGGGGTGTCCTGTTTGAGTAGGCACATGAAACCCTTCATAATCTTGGCATAGTTAACAATAAAACGTCGAAGAAAATTAGACTTTCCTTGCAGGCTTTAAAGTTTCCTGATAGAACGAGGAGGAGGCAGATTTACAATGGCCTAAACTTTTAATGGATCCACCTAGATGCCTCTACTAGAGACAATGAACCCAAGCAATCTTCCTGACTCAACACAGAATACACACTTGTGGGGATTCAAGCATATTTTATAATGTCTGCATATTTCAAATATCAACCGTAAATGATCTGGGTGTTGGATCCTCTTACGAGAATGTGTAGGCAGATCATTGAGGTATGGTTCAACAATGGCTTTAATATCATGGAAGGAAAATTTCATATCCCATTGAAAGGTTTCCCCAGCATTTTTCAATCCAAAGGGCATTTTCTTGTACGTGAAGGTACCCCAAGGACAAATGAAAGTAGTTTTATGTTGGTCTTTTAGTTTTATTTGAATTTGATTGTATCCAAAGAAACCATCCATAAACGAGAACACCTCATTTCCCGCACAAGCATCTATAATTGTTAGAATAATCAACCCATAGTATTTACCCACTTAGACATTAATTCATTTATTTTTGTCTTATTTGCCTAGTCCATGAGTCCCACCATGTGCAAGTTGCTAATTGCCTATCCATAGAGGTCAAACTTTCCATCTTTGACTCATGTAGCACTTGGGAAAGCCTTAGGAATCAAATCTTCTTTATTCCTGGCCTCCTAGGCACCTATCTGTTTTTTCTGCTTTATTCCCTGCTTTTTCAGTGTTTTAAGGCACATAGGAAAGCAAGACTAGGTGAGGTGAATCAGCTTTGTTGCCTCTTCCTCCTCCACTCTTTCCTCCATGAAAAAGCATGTATGAGATGCCATTTGACCACTCTTTATCTTGCCTATGTGCCCTTGCTAATTCGTGGGGTCCTTGATAGATTTGGGATCAACTTTTTACACCTATGGGGGATTTGCCTATTTTGGGTAAGCCTACTTTATGCTAGATTTGGATGCTTCCTTATGCATTCAATTTGCTCATGTATTCTATATATTCAGCAGCCTATGTTATTACATGGTTGGCTATTGTACACTCAGTTAATATAATTTTGTGTTACAGCTCCATATTCAGTCTCCATTGTTGATAATTTTGCATGATCAATTGTTAATTGTTGTGGGTGAAATTAATCTATTGCAGGCATGAATTTATACATGGTATCAGAGCCATTGTAGGTTGTTACTCTCCTCCAAAAATTGTTTTGCAGGTTCAACATCAAGACTGCGAGCCTTCTACTAACAGCCGGGACATATTTTCTAAAGCTATGGATTCACAGAAAACTATCCTCACTCCCTTCAACTTTTTTGAATGGAAAGCAGAGATGGAGATCTTGTTGAGAGCGAAAGGCCTCTACAGGGTGACTATGGCTATAGAAGTAGAGCCCAATGCTGCTGCAGAGAAGATCAAATGGCACAATCGGAGAGATGAGGCCTATGGCCTCCTATGTCTCAGTATTTCCCGAGACCTCCTTTTCCATCTCGATGGATTGAATTCACCGGATCAAGTATGGGAGAAACTTTATGAACTATTTGGAAAGATAGATGAGATGAGGGGACACCAGATCGAAAATGAGCTGATCTCCCTGAGTCCCAGTAATTTTGAATCCCTGTAGCTATATTTCTCCAAGTTCAAAGCACTAGTTTTGCAGCTGAAACAGTGTGGTATTGAAAAGAAATATGAGCAGCTCATATTGACCATCCTCTTGAAGCTAGGGCCTAACTACTCAATCTTTTTTTT
>LPNX010086976.1:160551-222484 GCA_001517045.1 Pseudotsuga menziesii | reverse complement strand
TATAGCTCCATATTCAGTCTCCATTGTTGATAATTTTGCATGATCAATTGTTAATTGTTGTGGGTGAAATTAATCTACTGCAGGCCTGAATTTCTACAATAATCTGGTCTATAAATGGCGTGGGATAGTTGTCCTTAGGACAGGATTTATTCAAGTCTCTAAAGTCAGTAAAAACGTAGATAGTCCCTTGCTTCTTATCAACAGAAATAAGATTGGATACCCATTCTATCAAAGCTATGGGATAGATAAAACCAGCCTTCAACAGCTTTTCAACTTCAGCCTTCACAGTCACCGCTTTGCATGGGTTAATAGGTCTTAACTTTTGTTGAACTGGTTTGGCATCAGAATATGTTTGGATTTTGTGTTCAACAATCAATGGATCGATGCCTGACATCTCCTCATATGACCAGGCAAAGACATCGCAGAATTCCTTAAACATGGCAGTATAGATAGCAATCTCTTCAGGAGAGCAATTTGCACCTATGTATATTTTTTCCATGACATCAGGGTTTACAGATATGTTAATAGGTATAGTGGCGGAAATATTTTCCATATTCCCCTTGGCAAACATTCCTTCCTTAGGTACAGGATTAATAGGTGTATCAACATCTTCTGTCAATCTCAAGCGAAACTCTTGATTTTCTATTATGCTTAGTTCTAGAAGAAAATAGGATCGATGGTGAAGATCCTCACATATCTTCCCACATCCATGCATGGCTTCATCAGAAGGTAAAACCATATCTAAACAATCTATAGAATGCAAAGAGTTTTTCGCCCATGTGGGAAAATAGACTTCTTCCAGATCTTCCAAGACTGTTAGAGGATCTGGAATGGGATGAACAGTGGCTTGAGTGATGGCTTGGTAAGCTACCTCCACTACCGACAAGGGCACTTCTGGTTCATGGGGGGATGGGAGAACCCAAGGATCAGTCCTATCAATAACTGTAGCTATGGACCTCCCCACACTAGTAGAACCAATATAATTAACCGGGGCTGGAAGATCAAATGTGCCCATTAGTGATGTGTACATTCTAGCCCGCAAGGTCTGTGTAGTAGGTTTGACCTGATCAACCAATGGCACAGTGGACTCATAAGACTCTAAACAACCTTTTCAAGTATAATCAAGTTGATCAATAGTAACCAACTTGCCCTCATGTGGAAAAACCACTACATGAAAAATGGCCGATGCAATAGTGGACATCGCATAAGTCCAATTTCTTCCCAGAAGCAGATTGTAGTACAAAGGAGCATCAATCACTTCCACCTCAACAAACACTGCTTTTCCTGCCAGCTTAATTTCAAAAGCTGGCAGGATACCATGCAGATGGAAGGACCTTCCATCAAAAGTAGTAAATAGAGTGTTTGACAGGACCATCTCTGGGGATCCGAGAGCTTTTCAACAGGTCAAGGACATAACACATGTAGAAGCACCCTCATCAACAACTGCCCTTCCAATGGTATTTCCACCATGGATGACATCTATTGATAAGGCTACATGGTAAGGTAGGAAAATTTTAACATCAGACAAATGAAATTTCACCATGAGACTCGATGAGTCCATGCTTCCTAAAGCTACTAAGAGGGCATCCCGTTGGGTGGGACAACTCTATAGCACCTCTAAAGTTGACATTGCACACGGGGTTTGGGATAAATCTTCAACCACAGAGTAGTTTGAAGTAGCTCTAGCATTAGGGTTATGCAAGGTATTCTTGAAAACACCTTTCAGTATTTTCGGCATAGTTTCAGCAGGTTTCTCTATCGTGAGAGGGTTAGAAGTTTCACCTACAGCTTTACCCTTCTCAGAAGTCTCTTTCTCATAATTTTTATTCCTCGTTTGTAACAAATTCAAAGATCGAACCATGTTGATATAGTTTGGGTCAGGGGCATTTTGAGTGCCCCCTGCTACATTAGAAGCTGAAGCAGAGTTCTGTTCTTGGGGAAAAGGATCCTTCGGGACAACCGGTTGTTGAGCTTTAAGCAGCTTTTGGGCTTGTTCCATAAGGGGACAAAGGTGAGTAAGGTGGTCCTCGTGGCACAAATTACATGGGAACTTAACCTTATTCTTTTCTTTCTTTCCCCCATCAACATTGTTCGTGGGATTTTTCTTGTTTTGGTTTCCCTCTCCTTTCTTTCCTCTCTTTTTCTTCCCATCGAGCTGCTGATTTCCCTTCTGAGAGGTTTGTGTAAAAACATTTGCACTCTAGGGGGAGGGGGTAGCCTTTGCTGCCTCCATTGTAGACTGCTTGATAGACAACTGATAAAGTTGCTTAGCCAAAGATTCTATGGTGGGAGAGTTAATAGACCCAACCACACCATCGGCATGGGGTCCAGGCTTAGGCTTCTCTGCATCGTGCATAGGCCTCGGTGCCTCAGGGATAATCTCATACAAGATCCCAGATTGTGAATAAATCAAATCCAATTGATGGGACCTAAGAATGGCTTCTTCTTCATTCATCACTTCTGAGGTTGATACGTCCTTAGATATGTATGGCAACAGGGATTTAAGCAACCATTCTACAAGGAACTCAGGAGGGGTAGTGGCTTTTATAAGGCTCTTTCACCTCCTCCACTCTTGGATATCATCCAAGATGTGGGTAGCCTTGTTCTACCTAAAGGTAGATAACAAGTCTGTTCTGAAATCATATCGGACTGGAAGCTGAAAGTGGCTAAGAAATGCATTAGCCAAGTCCTAGAAACTACTGAAAGCAGCAGAAGGCAATTCAATATACCATTTTACCGCGGTACTTGTTAAGGTTCTCTAGAATAGCCTCAACCTAACTGAACCTTCATTCAATGAATTCAAAGAACACCATAAATGGAATGTGGTGGCATGAGCCCCAAGATCCTCACCAACTTTTCCCTCAAATTTAGGGATGTCCGATGGCAATTTGGTGGGAACAGGTGGCCATGAGGGGTCATGCCTCACCGGGTCATTCATCAATTTTGACAAATCTGGAAAGTTTAATGTTGCCAGGAATGGAAGTTTGGGTCGAACCAAGGCACTAAATGTGCCATCTTGGGGATTATAGGGACCTACCCCCGAATGCCCATAGGTAAAGGTGGGGTTTCCCCCTACAACCAGTTGCGAAGTGGGTAGATTACTCTGAAATAGATTCCATCTGTAATCCATAGAATTGTGTGTGGGAGGTGCAGTATAAGAAGTTTGGGCTGTCCCAATCGAAAATGGGGTCTAAAAGACAGGAGCCGATATTCCTCTGCTAAACAACAAAAAGGGGGAGCTCGTAAATGGGGCCGAAATCAGAGTTTGAAAACTTTTCCCATAAGAGTTATTGTTCCCAAATTGCACTCCTACATACGAAGGTGATGGGCCCACGTATGGAGTGGAAGGGGGAATATGCCCCCCATTCCAAGGAAATCCTTGGACGAACGTCGAGGATCCTACTAGACCACTCTGGGTAGTGTATGGAAAGGAAGAAGGAACAGTAGGTATACTAGGAATCCCAGTAACCATATCACTAGAAGTACCTGCTAGGTTTGAGTGAACCCAACTCGCTCAAGTCAAAGGTGTAGAAGGTATACTAGATCTAGGGGCACTTACCGGGGGAGGTAGTACCTTTTCAACTAGAACGACCGAGGTGAACACAAAAAAAATTCTTCTAAAGAAGAAATAAGACTACCCACAGGGACACCTAAAATAGGTGAATCAAAAGGTCTAACCTAAATGATCATAGGATCATTTAAATCAGTCAAGGGTGTGTTAAAATTCCTTGCAAGTCTTCTATCTCAATTGTATTAAGATCAAAACGGTTAGCTATAAGTTCTGGTTGACCTAGAACTTCACTTACTCCTACCGGTTCAAATGAACCGTCTGTGTCCAATCTCCGCCTTTGGGGTAGAGGTGGAGGTTCCAATGTGACGAGAGGAGGAAGGCTTCACAACCTTCTTGACCTTCTTATAGGTTGGTCCTTCATGATTGAAAATTTAACAAATCAAACCATAAGGCCAAATAAACGTAGGCAGAACCACAGAGCACACACTATAAAAAATCCTAAAGCCTCAAACAATCAATAAAGGGTGAAAGATATGCTTTCCCAAAGAAAGCTGAAAAATGATTACTTGGCATCCTTGAAGTGGTTCTTAGGCACAAGCGGAGGAATCACCCACCACCCTCCTACACTTACAACAGGGGTTACCTTCCAAGCCCATCCAAGGTGAACCATAAATAGCCTTCCGGTTTACCTAGGTATGAACCCTAAATGTCAAGAGACAAAAGGATACCTTAGCTATACCAACAGTCTGGGGGGACAGTCGCAAGCCTAACTCGTACGCATGGGTAGGGTAGCTGAGCCCAAAACTCTATCTAGGAAAGAATCCCTAGATGTGTAAAAGTCCTGATTTATGTTTTGACAAGGAATCAGAGGGTTATCTCCTCAATCCAATGCCTCCACGGGGCCTCGTGCTTGACTCCCTTTTGAGAGGAGATTCCCAGATACAATTGATAAAGTCAAGGATTTACCTAAAGAAAGGTCCACTATGTCTGAATTTTAAAACTTATGGGAAGTTTACACTTTCTATCCCACAAGTCTAGCCTAAGCTAGTAGGTGAAAGGCCCCTAAAAATAAAAATTACTAGTAAATTTTAATTATTGCGTTCATTTCAAAGGGATTTTTCTTACTTAGAAGGAAATGGAGTGATGAACTATGGTGTTTTTGACTCGATAAGAAATAAAAAAGTAAAGGTGTATTTTTTCAAAGCAAATTGCCACTATTAAAGCAAACTTCTTTTTTTTTTGTAAATATAGATTGATGAACAAATGCAAACGATAAAGAGAAACTAAGACTATGTTTTTGTAGTTTTTGAGATTATATTTTAAAACTGAAATGAAAACTACTTATGCAAAAGCTTGAAAATGTTTTTCTTTTCACTTTTTAAAAATGCTCAAACTCTACTATGCACTTAAAATGCACTAAACTTGAGTATACTTGGATCAAATCAACTGTACAAAATATGCAAACTGAAGTAAACAGGTCAATAAAACCAAGAATCAACCAACAAAGGGATATGGGAACCCTAGCTTGGGTGTGTACACTAACAAAAATTCACTGTAAACTCACAAAAGTAAGTGACAAACCAACCATTATCAAAAGATAGACTGGAAAAACAATGCCCAAAATCCTGATCACTGATTCAGACAGAGACACTTCAACCTATAACCCAAACAGGCCAACCTACTTCAAAATGCAAACAGAAGATAATCCAAACAAAAGAAACGCAAGGACTTTACGAGAAAGCACAAAGTGTGGTCACCAAGGTCTTCAAACTAGCTGCATAGTATTGATAAAGAAAGCCAACTAAACAAACATGAATTACTAAAGACAAGGACAAGCAAACCCTAGCCTAAAAATCCCTATTTCCAGGCTTGTACGTGACTGTGTACAAGGGCAACTCGCGTACTATATGCGATTGTCCAATAGAGAAACCCACATATGTAGGCCTCTGTATGCGACTGTGTATGAGAGCAACCCGTGTACAGGTACAAATTTTTTCTCAAAAAAAAAAGAAAAATCCACAAGGCTTTCAAACACTATGGTAAGCATGAACCAGGATAAAATACCACACACAAACTTCAAGGCAAAGAATGGTCAGGGGTGATAGAAACAACCTACAATAGTCTGGGCTCCCTAGCGAAGTCGCCAGTTCTGTTGTATTGGAATAAACACCTTATAACCGAATGTCTGGGTTTACCAACATACTCATAAAACTAGCAGGCAATCGACTCTAAAGTATAGAAAAGGAAATAAGATAATAGAATAGACTCACCCGATACACAACGGTTGATCCTAGCTTTGTCCTCTTCTGCTCTGCTTCTCCTCCAAAGCCTTCAGGGTTGCTTCTCCTTCACCTATCAAGAGGAAATACTCCAAGTGCATGATGATACATGTATATAAAACAGGTTCGATAAATCATATACAGAGTGCTTAAGCATAAGTATTCATCAAACCATAATACATGAGAGACATTCAAAACACATATGGAAGAAGGATTCTCTTTATTAACAATAGTGAATGAGTTCAGAATACAACCCAATGCCTGAGACAAGGACTCCTATGCAACCAAGGATTCTGAGTTCCACTGCTCCAAATACTTTTGAATAGACTCCACCAGCATAACTTTGCTCTCCAAGTATGATTCATTAATACCCTCCCCAAGGCCTTTATTTATACTTAGTGGAATAAGGTAGTTTCGAGGGTTGAGGAGGTTGAGACAGTTAAGATAGTTATAGTTCAGGGCTTAACAAATCTCAAATAATCATGATTTATTATTTTTAATGTCAAAGGAAGGTGTATGCGGGTATTAATTACTAGCAACTCACATATGACAGGCATGTTGATCTAAGGGGGACTCGCGTACAAATATGTAGGCGAGATGCGATTACAGATACTCACGTACAACACACGACATGCTTTAATGAAAGGCACGTATGTACGCGAGTTGCATATAAGAAAAGGCACGTACAACACATGACATATTCAAAGGTAAAAATAACTAGCTGGATGGATGATAAATGTAGTTCATAATATGCCATCTATAGTGTTTTAGGCAACCTTCAATCCATAAATGTCCTTTTGTGTGCCAACATAGGGAATGTTGGCACTCGGATGGAGAAGTGCCATTCAGGTGGATAACAAGGTGGTAAGTTGAACAGTCAACTTCGCAGGGTCATAAATTTTGCATACGATCTCTGATTTGGGTCGACAGCTTGTTGGAAAGGTCTATCTAAGATTTACAACTTTTGTTTGGCCAAATTCATGCCAAATTCATGCCAATGGCAACCATTTGGCCCTCGAATCATCGTTTAGGGCCTCAAATCAACCCCGAAAGTTTGGGACCTGAAAAATTGTAGAAAAATAACTAGGAAACTGCTACAATGGACAATTGTTTTGAGCAAGTGGAATAGGTGGGTGGTCACTGATATCCATCTGGATCAATACTCCCTCCTTAGGAAGCAATGGTCTCCATTGCGTCGAATCCCGTATCATATCTCGAACTATGTGTTGAGTTGATCTCCTAGTGCGAAATTTTCTTAGGTGAAGAGGCTGCTTTTCTTTGGCATCCCAAGAGGGTTGTCATTGCTATGTGGATGATTTTTTTTTGGAGGATTAACTTGAATGTGTGGCCTTGCATAATAGAGGTACTCGACTATATGAGGAAAAAATGACTCTATTTTCTTCTTGTGTCTGATGAGAAGAGGCACCCTGTGCAAAGGGTGTGGAGGTCTCTATGATCTTATGTTCTCCTTTAGATGCAATGGTGAGGAGGAATAATTTCCTGGTGTGGGAGCATATCTTCCCACCCTGCGATACTATGGCAGGTGTAACTGTCTCTGGGATCTGATAGAGTTTTCCTCCCAAAGTGACAATGACACTGTGAGGCCGTGACTCATATACAACATGACGCTTCCACATATGTGGTTGTCCTAAAAGAACATCACAGACTTCAAGTGGGGCCACATCACATAGTACCTCATCTTTGAAAGGCTTGATTCCATATTGTAGGATGAATTGTTGAGTAACGTAGATACCGCGTCCTTGTCTTAGCCAACCAATGTTGTATGGTTGTGGGTGTGGTTTTGTCGGAAGCTCCAATCTCTTGGTGACTTCTGCTGAGATCAGGTTCTTTTGGATGCCATTGTCAACAATGAAATGTAGTGGGATTCCCTTCACCCACATCTATGAGTGGAAGAGGCGCTCCTCTGCCTCTGACTCTTCGGGATCCTCTGGTTGAATCTGTATGGTAGAAATAGTGGCAGTGGGGTCTGCATCAATAATTTGCCTCCCATTGTCTACGGCTATGGCATTGGGTTCGAAATCAGAATTGAGATCTGATTCTGAATGCATGATATCGACCACCAATGACTGCTTTGAGCGACATTCATGAGTGTTGTGCCAAGGAATTTTATGAATTTTGCACCACTTCTCGATGTCCTTCTTTGTATTTCCATTACCCTTCTTTGCTTTTGGTGGGGACTGGTTGTCCATTCCTTTTCCTATGTTCTATGGGCTAGGGTTTCCCTTGCCTTGATTCTGTAGTGGATTCACAGGTCTAGAGTCTCGCTTGTCTTTTGTCAAAATTTCTCCTCAATTTTGACAGCATACCGATAGGTGGATCCAAGTGAAGAGATGTCGAGAAACTCCATCTCAGTTCGGATGTAATGATGTAGACTACTGCGATATTTCAGAATCAGGTGCTGCTCAGAGTCCTTGATACTCAACTTTGTATGCAGGGTATGAAAGTTATTGGTGTACTCCGACACCGTCTGGTCCCTTTCTTGACGTAGAATGGTACATTTTGTGTACTAGTCATCATAGTTTCTCGCAGGATAATATTGTTCCCTGATAGCATCTATGAAAGAGTCCCAAGTGGGATTTGTTTCAAACATTCCAGACTCATTTATTGATTTTTTGTCACAATAAGTACCCCACCAATTTTGGACATGGGGGACTTCCTTAAGGAGTGCAAGGGTGATATTTTCCCTGTCGAAAAAATTTGTGGACTGAGAAATATCCTTCTAGAAAATTCAACCAATTATCTAGGGCATCTGCATCAATATTGCCTTCAAATAAAGGAATATCAAAGTTAACTTGTACCTTGAAGGGAGTTTCATCCCCAAACCAGTTGCTCGTTGAAGATGCACTTGTTGCTGCCGACATTCATAGAAGTATTTGGGTGAAACTATCCATCATCTCATTCCTTTGTCGCTTAAGGGATTCCTTGAGAAACAACTTGATATGATCTCCTGCTCTATCGTCTCTCTTTCCTTCTGCCATGGGGCAGCGAGAGTGATCAAGAGAAACTAGTTCGAGACCGAACTCTCTATATCCTGACCTCATCGGGGACATGCGCCAAGAAACATTCAAAGAGCAGATTGCTATGATACAACTGATCTGGATTTATGTGTGAACAAAATGAAAGAATAGATACATAATCATAACAACATACATTTCAGAAAGATAATAGAGATACAGTAAACACATATTCTATTAAATTGCAGAAATAGAATAGACTATAATACAATTGCTAGAATGGTGGTAGCTATCTCTAAGAAGAGATGTGGCTACTATGCTCATCCATGCCAAGATGAATACAAAATGAGGCCAAATGGGCCTATTTATAATAAGAATGAGGGTTAGAACCCCAAAATTCCAAAAAGTAACCCTAGAATATGAACTGTCATAAAGTTTGCGGCCCCACATGGTAAGTTGAATAGTCAACTTCCTGGGGTCATAACTTTTGCATACGATCTTTGATTTGGGAGTTCTATATCTTGTTGGAAAGGTCTATCTAAGATTTACAAATTTTGGTCAAATAAATGAATGTTGATGGCAATCATTTGGACCCCAAATCACCAAAAAACATCGTTTAGGGCCTCAAATTGGCCCCAGAAGTTTGGTACCAAAAAAATGTAGAAAAATAACTAGGAAATTGCCACAATGGACAATTTATTTGAGCCAGTGGAATAGGTGCATGGAAACCAATATCCATGTGGATCAGTTACTATTGGTCAAGTTGAGTCTCTGCTCCAGACTCAGTGTCATCTCTGCCTCCCCTCCCCCAGGCGTATGGCTCCTAAATGTTTGATTAAAAATGTCGAGGGTTCTGGTGAAGCTTATGTTTCCCCGGGCTGAAAAGGGAAGGGAATTCTGAGGAGGACCCTTCCAACAATGAGGGTTCAACTTTAGGACTAGGAGGCAACAAAATTTTTCAAAGAGCATGTTTCATTAGGCATTTGCTTGGAAGTGGAGAAGGTGGTCAGGGATCTTTGGGAAGAATTCAAGCTCATTCCTAAGGAGGATCTTTGCAAGGAGGTGGCAGATTGGGTCCTCGACTTGAACACCACGATAGGTAGAGCCTCGACCTATGACCTCCTGCTGATGATTTACTAGGTGAACATGAGTGTAGTATTCCATTCCTCAGTCGCGAAAGAAGCCAAGCATGAAGGAGAAAAAGAATGGATGAAGGCCTGGAAGGACCATAACAATGAATGCCATTTAATGCATCAGAAGGTCCATGTCATTGCATCTAAATTGGGCATCCCCTTCTATCCAACAGGAAGGGGTCTGAAGGAATACGCTCGACCAAGGGAGAAGGGAAGTAGATGTGGCAAAACACTCTGTGGAGACTGATCGATAAACTTGGGTGGTGTGCCCCCCCAAAACACCACAACTGTTTTGGCCTCTACTGCTTACCCCAGATTGGTCTTTGCCCCTCATGATCCGGTTTTAAAGCTGTTCATTTTCTATGTTATCCTTAACTTTTTTTCTATATCGACAAGTATAGGGGGTTTCATGGTTTCGAGTTGTAGTAGTTTTTGTTATTTTCAGTTTGATTGTAAGGGGATTCAGATACTTAAGGACAGTGGATGTGGGTTTATATCAGGGGGGTTTGGCACTCTATGTAATATTTTGGGAAGGGAGAATAGGTCTGGAGATAGAATGTGTCGGGGACACTCCAACATTTTGACTGGAAAGATGTTATCTGATATGTAATGATGATCCTTTAAAGTAATATACTGTTTTATTTACAAAAAAAACACTTTAAAAATAGTAGGCTGAAATCAATGATGTAAAATAATAGAAGAGATAATATACTATATAGTGTCTAGTATAATTCTTTATCCTACAGTGAACCCCCACCAATGATTCTACACCAAGGCCAATGATGGTGCACCTTGAACAACTTTGGTGGTTGTAAACCTACCATTACAATCTACATCAATTTCTTTTGCACTTATGGCCAATGACTATTTGTCCATGACTAACTAAAACACAAAACCAATAATTGTGGACCCTGACTCTTGGTATGGTGACATTGACTAAACTACAATAAAAAAATTTGTTGTTTTGTTTCAAATTTTACCCAAGGTGCATCTTTTCTCTAAATTTTGTTGCAAAAGCACTAGACCAATATCAACCATATTCAATACAAACAATCAACAATTTGTACTTCAGATAGGGTTTAATTTATGGCTGGACAACAATTATGTTGGAATTATATGACATAATATCTCTGAATTTGGGTCACCAGGGGCTTCTTATTTGGGGCTATCCTAGAAATTCAACACCTGATCAGCTAGGATTATAACCACATCATCTAAATCCGTTGTGCTAGCTGCTCCCACTTCAAATTTCTGAACTGGATTTCATGGACATTGCAAGACTATGGCTTCCTCTTTTGCCCTGGGGAAGTTGAACATACTCTATATTTCTAGAAACCAATTGTAGCTTCCAGTTCCTCAAATTTTGCCTTGGGATTATTCATGAAAACTCTAAACTTCTGCTCCCTTTCTATGAATGCATAAATTCAAATGGATAGATCCTAAACTAGGGCTTCCACTACTGCCTTATATTCTCTTCTTCTTGTCAACTTGCCCATTTCACCTTGAGCCTCTGTTATTTGGAGTTCACACCTTATAATTCCTCTTTGAACCACTGTTAATTTATGCATGACACAATTCTTAGAGTGGTAGTGACATCTAGATACGTGTGCTTCAGATTCACCTCCAACCCAAATGATTTCCTCTGCAGGATTCACTTTACATGACACAAAATCTCCAAATGCTTTCTGCAAACAATTTGACCACAAAATACCTGACATAGATACTAGTACTAGCAAGGGAAATGAATTCTAATGTCAAAGAGGTAGCTAGAAAATATAGCCGAACCTCTTATAAAGTCTCCCTTAAACCACAAGGGACCACCCATCTCATCTTTGAAGATCTAATAAATCCGATTGGTGGCAGGAAGGAATGAGGGGGTACAAGAGTCTGTCAGGGTGTTAACTCCCATTTCATAGCTGCATGCTGGAATTGACACTTGAAATCTATCTATCTATCTATATTTAGGCCTAACCATTGTAGAGAATCCTTGAACACCATATCCATTAATTGCTTTCTCTTGACGATGCATATTGTCCCTTATCAAACATAGGACAGATAGGCCTAACCATTGTAGAGAATCCTTGAACACCATATCCACATTGGCATCGAGATAATCACTTAATGGGGAAATGCAATTAGAATTCAAAGCTATTAATAAGTTGTGAAAAGTCACTTGTGTGGTTGTACAAGCAATTCTTACCGCTGCCAATTAGGATAAATAAATGCATTTGATAAGCCTTTTAAACTTATATGAATGTGCATGAAACAATAGTATAAGCAAGAAATATAATAGCTCTCAGATGAGTCATCATGGGCTAACACTTCATCCAATAATGACACTGGATTTTTGTATGGGAAGGCCGAATGCTTGACACATAATGATGCAAAACTTGGGAACATACTAAATAATTCTAGTGAAGGAATTGAGATGGGATGTTTTAGGCAAATAGAAAAGTAAACATGACTTGGACTTACCTGGATAAAAGAACTAATACCTTTCCCAATTTTTCTAGTCCATTTTCAGGAATATCAACCTAGGAAAAGGATTAAAGCTTGAAAAACACCGTCTGTCTCTATCCATAGGAAAGAAAGATAAAACAAGCAACACAAGAAAACACAACTTGGGAAGCTGTAAATCATTCAAAACAACTGTCTGACAGAGACATGGTTTATACTTCCAAAGATCTCTGCAAGCTCATGTTTTCTCCGGACAATGTATATATAGTCCAGAATTAGAACCAACTTATGCATAAATCCTAAACTGATTACTGAGATGAACTATGCATCCAATCTCCTATGCATTCTTAATCACCAAAATTTACTAAACATATATTAAAAATTGAAAGAAATATAAGAAGGGTATATAGTCATACCAACATGTCATATGGAAGCAACCATGTGTGATCTCAATCATTCACCTGCATTCTTGAAAACCTCTCCATTGTCTATGTTGTGCAAGACGATGCAATGTGACATCATTGGAGTTTCTCTCATAAGCTGGTAGACTCTGGTATTATTCAAACCTCATTGATGAATGCCATGGCACAAAATAGTTAGTACAGAAGAGTCTATGACATTATGGAAATTCAACACATCTAATTATGGTATCCTCAGGATGGCTGGATGAGCTTGCTCTTGACGATGCATCTTGTCCCTTGTCAAACATTGCAGAACAATTTGGGAAAGGACAATACACCCCGTTTGAATCAGGGATGTTTTTCTCTGCAAGAGATTTTAGCAAAGCTTTGAAGCAATTATCTCGAATAAAGGCTTTGCACTCCTTGACATACATGTAATGATCACAACCAATTTGAGGACACCATATTGGAACTTGGGAAGTTTGCAACTTTCTATGTACATATCTTACCATGCAGTGAGAGAAAAATTTGTGAAAACATTTCACTGTAACCATCTCCCATGGTGCCTTATCTTCACAACAAATCAAGCAATTTTTTTTTATAGACGCATCTCTAATATCAACTCTCTTTGATGAAGTCCTCGGCATGTCAATTGCTTAGTTTTCCTCGGCATGTCAATTGCTTCTTTTGCCAAAAACTGATCTTTTCTGGTGTCATAGTTAGGAATAAGTGTCAAGACAAAATTTTCTAATTTCTGAACATGTTCCAGAATCCATTGTCTCATAGCTATCAATAGTTGATTCTCAAGCTTCTGGCCTCAGGATATATGATCAATGTAATCATAGAAACAAGATGCATTCAGTTATGAATTTTAAAAGCAATCTTAAAATGCATATTTAATTTAGTGCATGCTCATTAGGATAAATTTAGTTACTCCAAAAATGAAATAGTCTACAGAAGAATCAAACATAGTTCACCAATGACCATCATATCTTGAACTTAATACCTCAGCATTATATATTATGGATTTCAACTAGCCAATGCCAACAATGGCATAAATTTAGATTTCATTCTTAGAAGAGCTATCATGGATTTTGACTAGACAAGCTAACTATGACAAATTCATCTTATGAATTGCGCAAACAACCTATTATAGATTTTAATTATTTGATCCAAACCATGAAAAATTGAGCCTAGAAACTCATCATAGAGACCATTATGGAACTCTATTAGTCGATGTCAATCATGAAAAATCCAATTTAAGATCTTGCTAATATGTATATGACTATTATGGACTTCGACTAGTCAACACGGATCTTCATAACTTAGTTTAACATCTCAGTAGACACTGAAATGTGGATTTTCCACTATTCAATACCGATCATGGTAAATCCAAAGAAAATATCTAAAATTGGGCAATCTTGGCAACGAGATTGGTTCACTTATGGGGTCAACATAGTATTAAGCCATCCACCAAGTTTTCATTTTCATGATAATCTGTCTCAGCTCTCACCCTAATGGAACGGTTCTCAAATGGATGAGAAGTCCCTAGAGATTTTGACAGAATGATTACTCACCTGGTACCTAAGCCAAAGGAAGTTTGTTATGTGGGGTGCAACCCCTTAGTTGTGTTTCTCGAAGCACTTCCAAAAAAGAGAGGATGCTCTATATACGAGTTATTTTCTCATCCAGAACAATCACAATGATATCACCTCCATCTTTTGAAATCTAACAATGATATTTTTAATCAACCATAGATATCATTGCAAACTCACCTAGAGATTTTCCCAGTCACAATCTACATGTCTTTTATTCGGCCCAAGTAGGTCATGAAATGATCAGCTAAACCTTTTAGAAATGTACTAGCATCTATACTCTATTCTATGTGAATAAGCTACAACATTAGAAAACAACTTACATATAAATTGATCTTTAGTACAGGAAAATCACAACACATTCTATGGATTCTTTTTGGATAACAATCCAGTGATGGATTTTTTCAGAAATTCTTTTTGTGAGAAAATGTTCTCACAGATGTCTGTGGCACAGGTTTTCTATATCAATGGAAATAAGGATAAGGCCTGCCCTCTCATCAAGGTATTATAAATAGATACATGCTATTTTATCATTCAATACTCACCCTTCCTTTCCCTTCCTCTTGAGGGACTTTGTTGGATCATTGAGGGAGAGTGATTTGGAAATTGGCCATGGTTCAATGGTAATGTGGAGAGTGCTAGTGGTATGAGGGAAATCATAACTGGATAATCAATGATGACTAAAAATTCACAAGTGACTAGTGGTTACTTCCTCAACTACAGTGAGAACATGGGTTAATATTAAGTATGAAGTTCTGATAATGTTTGGTCTAGAGATTTACCAGCCCAAAATAACATAAAAAAAATTAGGAAAATAACATAGGATTTTTTCAGATGGGTTTGCTTGACATAAATATTACAGATGGGATTCTACAAAATGATATTCACGTTTGGAAATTCTTCTAATTGATTAGGGTTTTCTTAAAAATTAAACTTCCACCTATAAATTTCTACAAATTGGAATTTACAAAAAGATTTTCAACAGAGTTCCCATAGATGGGTTCTCACAAATGCATTTTTACATTGTTTTACACCGGGAAAATACATTACCTGATCATACACAAGATATAAATTTGTAAAGGCCTGAATACAAGGAACGTTTAGCTCCAAAGCTACTAATAACCCATTCATGAGGTCTAGATGCTCAACCATGGTTTTGTCAACATAAAAGTCCAATTTCTTCTGCACTTGCATCAAGTTATCCCCATCAGGGCTCTGTATGACGACACCTATGCAAAAATAACTCAGACCCAATTCACCTGACCTAATTTTAGACATGCTCTTAAATTCCATTTATAATAACTCTCCAAACGAGACCCCCTGGGGATCGACCGCGAGAGATTCCAAGAATCTCTGTGACTAAGAAAACTTCAACAACTCAAATCATTATATTCTTCATCTTCTTCTGCATCTCACTAGTCCTCTTCCTCCTCCTCCTCGTCCTCACGGGACCCAAATTCTTCAATATCAGACCACTCTTGCTACTTAGAACCGCTATTTTGGCCAATCAAATACTTTGTAGATGATGTGGATTCTTCAAAATATTGATGGGAATCCTTCGATTCACTTTTGGGTCCTGCGGAGAACTCATTTTAACAGGTGAAGAAAATATTTTGTTTCAAGTACTCTATAGTTCATGCAATGAAACTTTTTGTGAGGGATGCACTCCAATAGATTGGGGTTTCAGAAGAAGGATAAAAACAAATTCAAGGAGTCTAAACACTGCACAATTGACAAATTTTCCCAAAAGAGGGCAGATTGTCCATAGGCCCAACCAAACGACCTCCATAAACAACTTCCAAAAAGTCCCTGAAAAAAAATCCAAAAGGTTTTTGTTGTTGGATCATTTTCCTGACCCAGGAGATCCATTTTTCATTCACCATTTAGGGTGGAACAAGGCATGGATTTCCCTCTGTAAATTCTAGTGTGCCAAATGAGGAGGTTGAGGGTGCACACTGTAAATTCTATTGTGAAAATGAGGAGGCCGAGCGCATAGCCAGTAATATTTTGGGTTTTATTTTGTTTTGTTTTTATTTTGTTTATTATTTGTAATTTTTATATATTTAATTTAATTATATATTTATTATATGTAATTTAATTATATATACCTTTTATTATATGTAATTTTATATATTTGATTTAATTATATATTTTTTAGTTTTTCTATTATATGTAATTTTTATATTCGTTCTTGCCTTATTAGCTTACAAAATTCAATTCTTGCATTATTGTATAAACATCCACTTAATGGAACAACTAGTTGTCTATAAACGTGTTCATAACTTTTTTTTATTATTCTTAACAAAAAGGACATAGAATCCACTTTATCTAGTATTGTATAAACATCCATTTAACCCTTCACTTTTAGTACATATATAATTCCTTATCCTTGACACATCAATAAATTTTTTCATTGAAAAGCTAACATTGAAGAATAAAAGGGGCCAGAATTTGTAACAAATGTTTTTGTAGCACATCCTTACCACTTAGGCTATCCCTATTCATTAAGTCATTCTTGTTGACTTGACATCTTTGACGATGTAGTATATCTGATTTCCTCTCAAGTTGGACTTCGTATCATTCCATTCACTTCTTGTGTTAGACATCCTTATAGCAATGTCCTCATTGATTTCCTCCTAGGATGTCTATAGATGCCTTTGTCCATTGATTGTATCCTCTTGGTTTTAATTCATTGAGTAGTTGATGTTTGAATGAGTGATCTATGCTTGACTACCTAATAGTTTCTTCCACTTCATATTGCATTTAGGATGATGGTGATGATGATGGACATGATGATGATGATGCTGTCAATGATGATGATGATGATGATGATGATGCTAATGATGATGATGGTGATGATGATGTTGATGATGATGATGATGATAGTGATGGTGATGATGATGATGATGATGCTAATGATGATGAGGATGAGGATGATGATAGTGTTGATGATGATGGTGATGATGATCATAGGTCAATGATGATGATGACGACAATAATATGATGATGATGATGACGATGATATGATGATGATGATGATGTCGATGATGTCGATGATGATGATGATGACAGTGAGGATAATCATGATGATAAGGATGATGGTGATAATGATGACGATGATGGTGATGGTGATGATGATGGTGATGATGATGATGATGTCAATGATGATGATGATGATGATGTCGATCATGATGATGATGGTGATGATGATGATGATGATGATGTTGATGAGAATGATGGTGATGATGACGGACAGGATGATGATGATGACAATGATGATGTAAATGATAAAGATGACGATGATGATGATGGCGATGATGGTGATGATGATGCTAATGATGATGATGGTGATGATGATGTTGATGATGATGATGATAATGATGGTGATGATGATGCTAATGATGATGATGGTGATGATTATGTCAATGATGATGATAATGATGGTGATGATGATGATGATGCTAATGATGATGACAATGAGGATGATGATGATGATGGTGATGATCATAGGTCAATGATGATGATGATGACGATGATGATATGATGATGCTGATGGTGATGATGTCGATGATGATGATGATGATGTCGATGATGATGATGGTGATGATTTGTACATGGAAAGGACTACCATGTACATGGAAGAGGTGTAGTGAATGGAAGTGCATTTTAGGGATTTGTACATAGTGGGAATTTTTAACAGTGCATTGATTCACATTCATGATGATGACGATGATGATATGATGATGATGATGACGGTGATGTCGATGATGATGATGACGACGACAAGGATGATGATGATGATGAGGATGATGGTGATGAGGATGATGGTGATGAGGATGATGGTGATGGTGATGGTTATAATTATGATGATGATGATGATGATGCTACTGCTACTGCTGCTGCTGCTGATGATGATGCTAATGATGATGATGGTGATGATGATGATGATGATGATGCTGATGATGACGATGATGATGATGATGATGCTAATGATGATGATGGTGATGATGTTGATGATGGTGATGATGATGGACACGATGATGATGATGATGTCAATGATGGTGATGATGAGGATGATGATGATTGCGATGATGATGATGATGATTATGGTGATGATGACGATGATGCTGATGATGATGACGATGAGGATGATGATGATGGTGATGATGATCACAAGTCAATGATGATGATGACGACGATGATGATATGATGATGATGATGGTGATGATGTCGATGATGATGATGATGACGATAATGATGTTGATGATGATGATGGTGATGATTTGTACATCGTTATCATCATTATTTTAGGGATTTGTACATGGAAAGGACTATCATGTACATGGTAGAGGTGTAGTGAATGGAAGTGCATTTCATTGATTTGTACATAGTGGGAATTTTTAACAATGCATTGATTCACATAGAAGATGATGATGATAATGATATGATGATGATGATGGTGATGGTTATAATGATGATGATGATGTTGATGATGATGATGCTGCTACTGCTACTGATGATGATGATGATGCTGATGCTGCTACTGATGATGATGATGATGCTAGTGATGATGATGATGTCGATGATGATGATGATGATGATGATGATGATGATGATGATGATGATGATGATGATGCTGATGCTGATGCTAATGATGATGATGCTAATGATGATGATGATGGGGATGATGATGGACATGATGATGATGATGATGTCAATGATGGTGATGATGATGATGATGATGGAGATGATGATGATGATGATGCTAATGATGATGATGATGTCTGAATGATGATGGTGGTGGTGGTGGTGATGATGATGATGCTGAGGATGATGGTGGTGATGATGATGGTGGTGATAATCATAGGTCAATGATGATGATGATGACGAGGTTGTTTATGATGATGATGATGATGATGATGTCGATGATGATGATGGTGACGATGATGATGATGGTGATGGTGACGACGATGATGATGCTAATTATGATGACAATGAGGATGTTGATGATGATGATGAGGATGATGAGGATGATAGTGACGAGGATGATGGTGATGGAGACGAGGATGAGTATGATAGCAATGAGGATGATTATGATGGCGATGATGACAACGATGATATGATGATGATGAGGAGGAGGAGGAGGAGGAGGATGATGATGATGATGATGCTAATGATTATTTTGACGATGATACTGATGATAATAATAATGATGATGACGATGATGAAGACGATGACTATGTTGATGATGATAAAATTGATGATGAGGACAAGGATGATGAGCAAGGATGATTTTAAGGAACCATGCTTAATTAAAAGTGTATAAATGTTGTCAAATATTACCAATTCTTAAAACGCTAACTATAAAATGTTTGGTGATATTTTTCAAAAAATATTTTAATTTCCAAGGATTTTTTATCATTTATATAATAATTTGGCGATTTTTAGGGTGGAAAAAGTTTACCCCATCAAAATTGGGTGAAACAAGTCTTAAAAAAAATGCAAAATGGCGAATCATTTTTTGGAGAAAACCCCCTAAAAATAGTCCGTGGGATAAATTTTGCCCCTAAAATTATCCTTGATGATGAGGATGAGGATGAGGATGAGGATGATGGTGATGGCGATGAGGATGAGGATGATGGAAACAAGAATGATTATGCTAGTGATGGTGTCGATGATGATGATGATGATGATGGAAATGATGAGGATGATGACGATGATGCTAATGATGATGTTGATGATGATATTGATGATAATGATGATGATGATGATGATGATGATAATGATGATGATGACTATGATGATGATAATAGCAGTGATCATGAGGATGAGGATGAGGATGAGGATGATAATGATGGAGACGAGGATGATGATGATGGAAACGAGGATGAGCATGATGGCGATGAGGATGATGGTGATGGTGATGAGGATGAGGATGATGATGATGATGCTAATGATGATGTCGATGATGACGATGATGATGATGATGATGATGATGATGATGATGATGATGATGATGAATATGATGATGATAAAAATAGTGATGATGAGGAAGAGGATGAGGATGAGGATGATGGTGATGATACAAATGAAAAGTAAACGGAAGTTCCTTTTTCATGGTCAAAAGAATATTAAGTTTATTATAGTGTGATCTAACACATTAGTGCATACTGCATCGCATCATCAAGGAATCAATCTCATCACACATATAGGAATATAGTTGGGCCAAAAGGTTTGTTTATTTAAAATTATTTTCAAGGTTTATTTTTCTTGAATATTAGGTACTTTTGGCTATGAGAAATATCTATGGGACTGCTATGTGTGACGAAATTGAGAGTTGTAATTTAAGGTCTATGATCCAATATTTATGGTCAATGGTCATTTAAGATGTCAAAACCAAACAAAATTTTCTAATGTTCTAAAACTAGAAATATAACATTCTAAGCCATTATAAGGACAAATTTTATCTAAATTGCTATTCTCACAATAGTTAGAATTAATAAGAACACACACAAAAAAATATATACATATTTTTTTTAATCATTATTGTTTGTAATCCCCATAAAAATGTATTAGTTTAAAGGGTCTTTCTTCTAAATCCTAATACAAGGGGGGATGTTCTTCCTAATGTAACAATTTATGCCTCTAATTCTTAGTTTATAGGATTTCAATATGTGCAAGTGTGGGAATTCCCCCATAAAAAGGAGTGGATATAGAGGTTTTAATGGGTATTGATCTTATTAGAGAGGTATTTTATCTTATAACTAGAAGTGATTGGTGAGGATTGTGAGCCCATGTGACCCCTAATATACAATCCATATAACCCCTAGATATCCCTAAAACTTATATTAACCTATAATATAACCCACTTAGTATAAGCCTTAATATGTATAACCTCAAAATTTTATTACTCACTCATAACCCTTAAATATTATAACTCTTGACACGTAGCCACTATAAACTCCAACATAGCTATTATAACTCTAATACTTAACCCCTTATAGCTCATAAACCTTTAAACCATTAACGCATATGACTCTCAACACAAATAATCTCTAACCCCTATTTGTCACAGCTTGTTTACCCCTACAATCATCCACGTTAATAACCATTATGACCCATAACCAATGTACCACTAATAGAAACTCTATAACCCATAATCTATGATTGTGATAACACATATGACGTATAACCCCTAATGTAACCACTAACTATTAAAACGTCTAAGTCATATAAATTCTAACATTTAAAACATCTAGAATCTAGCAATTTAATAAACCCCTTATTTCTAACTCTAGATTTACATCCTCCAATTTCTATCCCATATAAAAACTTCACTCCTATAAGACAACATTCTTAATTCATATAAGATATTTCCACTAATACATATAAATTTATAACTCTAATCCTTGAAGATGATTTTTCACAACATTTAACTCTTATAACCACAACCACTATCCCTCGTAACCTTTATCCTTAAACCTTATTAATTCGAACACCTAATACTAATAATAATAACTGTTATTGCTCATAACCCTTTATGGAACAACTAGTACCTAAGCCATATCACTTTTATCCCCTATATCCACTTACCACCAACCCATATTAACCTATAATATATCATTAAATCCATGTAAACCCTAACCCTTATGACAATGAATTCATAACCCTAACACCTATAACATATAAATTTAATCCGTAATCCTTAACATATATCTTTAATCCTTAATCCTTAACATTGATACTTTCGTCGCTATAGCGAAGTTCTTAACATTTCATCGCTATAGTGATGTTCTTGAACTTTCATTGGAATAGAAATGAACTTTCATCAAAATAGAAATGAAAGTTCAAGAATTTCAGGGGAATTTTCAACTTTTCCCAAAAATTTAAACTAGTTTTCCACCAAAACAACGTTTTAAAATTTTTTCGTGGAAAATTTTCATGGGAAAATGGAGCCATATGTAATAGTACTTGCACCAGAAGCAGCTGAGTTTCCACATAATTCCTAGAATCAAAACATTTCTCCCTTTGGATTCTATCCAGAGAATTCTATTTAGGTGTGATGGACTTTGAAAAAGTGCACAAATCGAGGTGGAAAGGTTTGAACTGACAAATTTTTGCAAATTGAAGTTTTTTTTACACGTACAAATTTGAAATGGACTTAATATCAGTTCCCCCTCTATCACAATTCAATTATTCCGAGTGGAAATTGTATATGGTTGCGTATATTAAGAGCCATGATTTCCTTGATGTGTCTTTTGGAGCTGGTAAAGAATATTATGAATATGAAGAAGTTTGGCTAAATGACTGTGATAGAGAATATGGAAGTATGTGTATGGTAATGTCTCCTAGTATGCGTTATTTCATGGAATATGTTGAGTATCCATTCGAGCCATGGAGAAATATAGATAGATCCTTTGGTTTGAACAAAGAAGAAGATGATAGCTAGAGAGAATACAACACCTCCTCATGTGTTCTCCATTCAAACATCTCGGTCTCTATTCTCTCAGATGAAGTTGTTCAAGATGAAGAAGAAGCATAATCCTCAACTCAATCAACTCAAATCATTGAAAGTATCCTTGAAGTGACTCCTTACCCTATTTCTCCAAAAGTTTATGAGATCTCTGAAATCTCATCTTCTCATATATCTGATCCAAAAGAAGACGTTCGAATATCCTTTATTGAAGAAAAACTCTCCTTCAATTCTACCCAAACTTTGCCAATGATTGCTTCAGAGAATGAAGAGGAATTCGATTCCTCTCTCTCTAATGTTGCTGATGGTGTGTAGAAAAGTGGTACTATGGATGTTTTGGAAGAAATACCATATTTTAGGAGTGATACATTCACCCTCATTGATCTACAGCTTCCAACAAATTCCTACATGATTGCTTGCACTAATACTCAGATTTTTGTTGAAGAAGGAGAAAGTTGTGCACCTACCATGTTAGTGGAGAACTTGGAACCCTTGTTCTAGAATATTGGATCTAATATGACCTTATTTGGTTCAAATTTTAAGTTTCAAGAGGATCTAGTTATTCTTGTAGTTGTTCTCATCAATTTTGGTGTGAAAAATCAAGTACCTCAAGTCTCTTTCAAATTTGTTGTTGGGGATTCGATGTCAATTTTCTCTCATGAGTTTGCTGATATTAAATTTTGTGAATCATTGGATATTTTAGAATATACATTATATTATGGATCTCAAGCATTCATTGTACATGATCCCATGAATTCTCTACCTTCCTACTTGATGACATGGTCATCTCCTCATAGTACTAGTAAATATGGAGACATCCTCCATTCAGTCGGACACTTCATCATAAAACCTAAAGATGATTTTACCTCACATGGTTCGGTGTTCAAGGATTTAAAATATAAGTTGCTTAGGTTTACCTCACATGGTTCAAAGTCTCAAGAACATTTTCTCTCTCATTAGTTGATCTCAATTGCTCTACGTGGGTCCAATTTTCATCTTGTAGCTTTCTATGTTCCTAATTCAGTTGAGCATATTCCTCTTCTTCCAAAGAGGAAAATTCCTCCATACATAACCATTTAGTTTGGAGTGGTTCAAATTCACAATAACAGGATGCTAATGCATAGAAGAATCAATATTATGCATGGATTCTCCATAGAGTTGTAGATCGCAACAATTTTTCACAAGTTTTTCTCTTAAGTATGGAAGCTTGTTTCCTGATTACCTGCTTAAATTGAGGGGGAGTGGGGTTTCCCATGAGGTTTTCTGAATTTTCCTTATTTTATTAAGCATATTTTATTCATTTAGATTGTATGGGTGTCTTTTGGCCTAGTTTTCAGGGCCCAAGTTCTCCAAAGTTTGGATTAAGGGGGGGTGTTAGGATTAATTTATCCTCCTTTGTCTTATATAGTCTATTTGGTCATTTTTCCTAAATTAGGAAGTTATTATCACTGTAATAGAGTGTGGGGGGAACACCTATGAGCTATATTCCACTTACTACATCTTCATGCATGAATTTTTGTACCTCTGGGACCAATCCCTACATTATAGGACCACACTCTAAGTGCCACCAGCAATCACCTTCAGTCGGTTGTGGTAGGTAAGAATTTATGCTGAGTTATGCTCCAGTTACTTTGAGTTATATCACTACCAGTTATCCTAGCACCATTTTTGCATGCAGGCAGGGAGAGTTCCACCTTTTTTCCACCTACCTCACCAGTTAACTGATTGTAGACTGATTTAGATATCCAGAGTTAGACTAGTGAGCTCCAATTGTGATTTTTCCACACTGAGTTAGATAAACAGTCAGTTAGAGTTGGTATACTCAAATCCTATCCAAATTATTCAAATTATATTTATTGTGCTACCATTGTATTACTGATTAATGAATGAAGATTAATGTTGTGATTATCTAAGCAATTCTTTTTCGATTAATCTGAAATTTGTGTCATGAATTCTTTGCTTAGTGTACATTGATCTTAATTATTTCACTACATAATGTTTTTCTAATATATCTCATCTTAGCTTGTAGATATATGGTTCTAAAATTTAACATAAATGTCCCCAACTCATCAATGTAAATTAAAACAAGGATGGGGGCAGGTGGAAACCCCTTTTGACCCAAATAATGCTCCTAAGAAATTATGACACCACATGAGTTGTGCCAAGACTACCTCATTGTTCTTTTTTCACACACATGCTTGAAAAAGAATACACATATAATGAGAAAGAGTGGATTCATTAATTTCATTAGATGATAGAATGTATGATTACATAATACAAGAAGATGAGTAAATTATGTAGCTATCGAACATGTAACTAATAACCACTACATTAATTAATAAATTAAATGCCTCATTATTACATCACCTTATTAGTGAGACTTATTATACATACAATTCTATGTCCTAATATGTATGTTACCCCCCTATTTGCATGGGTGGTCACTTGGATATTTTCTAGATTTATCTTGGTTAGTTCCTAGGGTTTTGGGCATGAGTATGAACAAAATAAACAAACCTGAGAAACTACTAGGAATGCTTAGAGAATCAAACAATAGTAACCAATTTTTTTTTTCAGAATTGGGAATAAAGGATACCTTGATATTAAATTTTGGAGACATGAGAGGGGTAAAAGTACACTTGATAAGAAGGAACAACAACAAACTTGCAAATCTAGGTGAATTTAAAAGTAATCATTAGTAAAACAATATTAAGAGTGGTCATTCCTGTGATGATTTTAAACATTTCTTGGTATGTAGAAACTTTGACATGTCCTCCTACACTAATGAGAAGCAATCAAAGTGAAATTCGAACCCTTTTCTGACCTCAAGATTTGTTATAACTTGTTAACACTCTATTTGTTACCTAATGAACCAAAATTCCTAGCCATGAGTTTTAGGTGGAGATCCGTGTTCTCAAAATGAAAATAGATTAAATAATAGTTTTCATGAAAATTCATTGATAAAGTCCATCCCATGAAACAAGTATTGAGCACTGTAATTTATTACTAGAAGAAAAACCATGCATGCTAGTAGAAAACAATCCCTCTTTAAGGCAAGGTATTTGCAAGAAACCTTAATATGTGATTTTATATCCAATTATTTTGGGTTTGTATCCTTGTATTGGGATAGTTTAGATGAATATTTATATATTATGAGTAACCCATGTAGTGGATATTGTGGAAATTAATCCCAATTTGTAGATCAAATACACTCACAAAATTACTAGTCAATCATGCAAAATTACAAAAAAAGGAGACCGAATATGGAGCATAACACAATCCTATATTGAACAAGTGTACATCATATAGACTCATAAATTAATTGGCTGTACAAATATATAATTACATCATATATTTTAAAGCATAAGGATGTTATTCGAATTGGACAAAAAGAAGGCTTACTAAACTAGTCAAAATCCCCCATACGTGCATAAATCACTTTCCTAATCTATCAAGATGTGCGCGAATTGGATGAATGAGTTGTACCATATCATAAGTGATGGAAAGATATCATATCCATGATTTTTTATGGAGAAAAATAAGGATTATGATAAAGGAATAGAACAAGACAGTTACTCCTAGACTAGCTTTTCCTTGTTGCCTTAAAACTACTAAAAGCAAGGCATCTTTCAGAAAAAGAAGAATTGCGCTTTTTCTATTCTAGAATTATTGCATAGTTTTCATAATATTTCCCAGGATGTTTCTAAAGCACTCCTTAAGCCATTTTTATCATTTTTTGACTTCTAGGTGCAAGTGGATGCTAACTAGAAGAGTAAGGAATCTAGGAATCTAAAAATAAGACAAAAATGATTAATTAATGTCAAATATGGGTAACTATGGGTTTGATTATTCTAACACCCCCACTTAATATTAAATTTATGTGAAAATACCAGAAAAATATAGGGCCTAGAAACAATTCTTAGTAATTCTTTACATACTGCTTGTCCATACAACTAAGGAAAGAGGGAAAAAACCAGTGGGAAAATCCTCCCTTAAACATGGACATGAAAAAAAAATGGAAATATTTTTATCAATCACTCTTCACCACATCATCAGAAATCCCCAGCAGTGATTTGAGATTACTGAAGGTATTCTCACAAAACACCTTGGTGAATATGTCTACTACTTGCTTCGAGGATGCATAGTAGAGTAGAGTAATGGTACCATCATGCACAAGCTCCCTAATATAGTGCATATGGATCTCAATGTGCTTGGTTCATTGTCTTTGAAATGGATCAGTAGGGATTCAAATGGCTCTTTGATTGTCACAATATATGAATGTGGAATTCTCTGTTTCAATCCCACATTCTCCAAGTATCCCCTGTAACCACAAACTTTGAGTAGTTGCATTCACAACTCCTCTATACTCTGTCTCTATAGATGAGAGTGCTATGGAAATCTGCTTATTACTTGACCAACTAATTGGTCCATATGCAAGCATGAACATAAATCCTAAAGTATACTTTCGATCTATATTGTCACTTGTCGAATCACTGTCAGTAAATCCAACTAAATCTAAGTCATATTTTGCTGCATAGAAAATCCCATGAGTTCTTGTTCCTTGAACAAAGTTTAGGATCCTCTTGGATTCCATCCAATGGATATCATGAGGAAGATCCATGTGTCTGGAATCCACACTAACTGCATAGGATATGTCATGTCGAGTATATGTAAGATAAAGAAAACACCCAATCAACTACCTATACAGTGTGTTATTTACTAATGGAGAAGAACCTCGCTTCTTCAAGCTTGAATCCAGAAATGAATTGAGTCTTTCTTGGATTGAAATCCTTCATGTTGAACTTTTTGAGAAGATCTGAAGCATACTTGGACTGATGAACTTTTATTCGACCATGTGAGTATTGAGACATTTTGAGACCCAAGAATTGGCTCAAAAATCCCAAATCTGTCATGGAAAAGGCATGGTTCATTGCATCCTTCAAGGATGAAATATATTTATTTGAACTTCATGTTATCATTGGGTCATCCTATGATGAAATCCAAATTTAATTATTAAGCTAGGTTAATTAATGTAAATAAACTAAGAGGTAACTTGAAAAGTCACCTCTCTTCTCCAATTACAGTATAAATTACTAGGGAACCTATTATGTAATTCATCTCTACATTTATAAAATATACATTACATTACATTTTCTCTATGTTCTCTATCCTTTCTTTCATTCTTATTCTTTCAATTGGTATCAGAGCCTCATTTGGCTGATCTGGGCCTTTTGGCCTTAATCTCAGACCTTGTCTGATTTTTGGCTTATAGCCTTATTTAGGGTTTCCCTAAAATATTGGACATTGTCCAAAAGAAAAGAAAGAAAGAAAACGTAAAAAAAAGATAAAAGAAAAAAAAAGTAAAAAACAAAAGAAAGGAAAAAGAAAAGTAAAAAAAAGAAAAGATAAAGTAAGACAAGCACATGGTTTTGCTTTTAAAGTAAAACAAACACATGGTTTTGCTCTCCAGCTTCAACCAAGTTTTACTTTGATTTGAATTATTATAATATATTTATAATAGTTCAATTTTTTGTTTTATTATATAAAATAATAAAATAAATATTTTTATTATATAATAATTAATACAATAATTAATTATTATTTAAAAAAAAATATATATTAAACTATATATATAGTTTATAAAAACATTAATATAATTATTAATTAATTAATTAATAATTATTATTATAAAATAAAAAGGGAGAATCGTGGTGGGTTGGCATTATACATCAAATAAAAATAAGTCCATGTTCAGCACTGGGAAGATTCCAGCAATCACCAGATCAATGGATGTTCGGTTTGATCAAATCAATGAGAAAATTCACAAGAATTACGAGGAACTCCACGTAAAAATCAAACAAACCAATGACAAATTGACATCAAAGTGGACACAATTTACGTCACGAATAGAGAATAGCTTCCTCACTCTACAAGAAGACCAAAATAATAATCAAGCACTTTTAATCGCCATTTTGGACAGATTACAAATATCGAATGACCTGCAACCAAACTCTCCAACAACTCTAGAGTAGCCAGATCCTCTATTCAACATGTCATCCTCTAACGCATATACACAAGGATGCCAAATACGGGTGAAACTCAAGTTACCCAAATACGAAGGGGACGAACGACAATGCATAGCGTGGATTAACAAAGCCAAGGAATACCTAGACATCCACAACATCCATTATAATGGAGAGAACATTAAATACGCCTCCATGCATCTAGAAGGAAACGCTTACAACTGGTACTTATGGTGGAAGAATACTGCAAGAATATGTTCTTACAACTAGGTTAGCTTCAGGAATGACCTCATCAAAAGATTCGAAGGAGTTGAAGAAAAAGACTTATTTGCCAAAATCACAATGTTACAACCAAAAATAGTGTCGATGAGTACACCTGTGAATGGGAAGCACTGTTAACTCAAGTCCCAAAGTTAATCGATGACCAATGACTACAGACCTACCTACACGGTCTAAAAAACACATCCGTGACGAACTAGAGTTACACAATATCTCTACCATGGAGGAAGTAGGACGTAAAGCTAGGATTATTGAAATCAAATTTGTTCATACAAATGTCAACCAAAACGACTCCAAAAAGAACCCCCTCCATTCAGGATACACAGGAAATACAAGGTATACACCGCCTCAACTTAGGGAAGGAACAAAGCCCAGTTTAGAGGCTCAAAGAATAAAAGAAGGAAAATGTAATTTCTATGGAGACAAATGGAATCCTAAGCACAGATGCTTACAAAAGAAATTATATGCTTGTGAAGCAGAGCTAGAAGTCAATGAACCAATTGAGAACGATGTAAATAGCCAAGGACTACCACCCAGGAATCAAGGATGACTCTCCACAAATATCATTAGCTGCTATTACTGGAATCTCCCAACCGCAAACATTGAAGATTAAAGGTCATATAAAAAATAATAACGTCACAGTTCTCATCGACTCTAGCAGCACCCATAACTTCGTTAATGTCAAACTTACTAAAGTATTTAACCTATTTATTTGTCCAGTACCTAACATGACGGTTATGGTATCATATGGCAAGAAGATTGACAATGTGGGAAGATGTCATAAGGTTAAGTTACAAATGCAAGAATATAACTTAGAATCAGATTTCTTTGTGGCACCACTGGGAGGAATCGATGTAGTATTAGGAATACAATGGTTACAAACCTTGGAAACATAGTCTACAAATCACCAAGAACATTTTATTGAATCCCATGCGTTCAGGAAAACACACAAATTATATGGGTTCCAACCACCTCCAACACAACTGGTTATAGCACATCATATGGAAAATCTACATTGGAAAGATGCACCAACATACATACTTCAATGTCGAGAAATGGAGATTCTAACAAGTGAAGGAGATATGGATAAACAACTAGAGACACAATAGCTAATTTGAAAACATCGCAAGGGGTTTCAAGAGTTACCTAAAGTGCTCCCAACAAATAGAAAAACCGAACACATAATCGAAATAGAACCAAGGATAAAACCTACCAGTAACAAACCATACATATGTCCACATCAAAGACGTTGCAATAGTTCACGTAGTCATTGTCATCAATTAAGCTTTGAGGACAAATCTTCCTTAAGGGAAAGGCAATGTAATGAAAGAAAAATTTAATTATTAAGCTAGGTTAATTAATGTAAATAAACTAAGAGGTAACTTGAAAAGTCACCTCTCTTCTCCAATTACAGTATAAATTACTGGGGCACCTATTATGTAATTCATCTCTACATTTATAAAATATACATTACAATACATTTTCTCTACGTTCTCTGTCCATTCTTCTGTTCTTATTCTTTCACATCCAAATACAAAACAATAATCATTATATAAACATGCATCATCTTCAAATAGACATTCAGATCATACTTGCATCGAACAAAATTTTGTGACAAAAAAAGCAATCTTTCTTGGCATACCAAGCCATGGGGGCTTTCTTTAGCACATACAATTTTTTCTTTAACCTGCACACTAAATATGTATTAGACATAAAAAATTTATGTTTCTTCATATAAATCTCTTCATTCATATATCCATGTATAAAGGCACACTTCACATCCATGTGATGCACCTCCCATTGCCTTGAAGCTGCAATGGCCAAAGCTAGCCTTATGGAGTCCATCTTTGCCATTGTTGCAAATTTCTCATTGTAATAAATACCTTGAAATTATGAGTATCCCTTAGCTACCAATATTTCATTATATTTAAAATGTTAACCATCAGCATAAAATTTGGTTTTATAAACCCACTTACACTATACTATCTTTTTGCCCAAGGGGCGATCAACTAGTTCCCATGTGTCATTCTTCTGGAGCGAGCTGTATTCTTCCTTCATGGTTGTTTTCCATATTGTATCATCTGATTCATATTCATATGTTTTAGGGTTATATTCAACCATGAAATATCACTTCTCACCAAATAGTGTATCTTTTACACAAAGGGCACTCTGAAATTGAGATCTAGTCCTCCTAGTGTCACTAGGAATCCCAGCTAGTTCCCTAGGTTCATGAATGGTCCTTTATTCCCATTTTAGTATTGTAGGAATGTTAGGATATGAAATAAAACCATAATTACCAAACATATCATAATCATAAAACTCATTAGTCTCTTCACTTACAATCAGTGGTTGTGGTGATGAAGATAACTCTCCAACTTCTACTACTGCTAAAGGATCTTCTTCAAATTGAACACTCATTTCAATGAAATACTTTTGAGTTCTCAAGTTTATCAGATTGTACCCTTTTTAATCTTAAGAATACCCAAAAAATAGGCACTCTTGGTTTTGGGGTTGCAAAGCCTTCATCTTTTTAGTTGGAATTTTATCCCAAGCCTTTGAGTCAAAATTCCTGAAATGGGTCACATTTGGCTTGTGCCCACTCTAATCTTTGAAAGGAGTGATTCCATCAAGTTTCTTGTGTGGAAAACTATTTTGGATATAGGACGCATATTTTATAGCTTCATCCCAAAAATTTGGTGGAAAATTTTTAGACTCCATCATGCAAGTTTCCGTCTCCTAGAGTGATCTGTTCTTCCTCTCACCAACACCATTTTGTTGAGGTGTGTAGGGAATAGAATGATGCATATGGATACTTGAATATTCAGAAAAATGGATGAACTTAGACTTGACATTCTCTCTACCATTATCATACCTGAGGATCTTGAGTTTCCTCCCAAACAGGTTCTCAACCAAGGGCTCAAAATACCTTGAAGAGGTAAAAAATTTCAGACTTATGCTTTAAGAAGTAGACCCAACAATACCTGGAAAATTTATCTATAAAGGTTAGTGCATATTTGTCTTAACTCATGGGAATATGAGGAAATGGACCAGAAATGTCACTGTGGATTAACTCAAGGGGTTCAGAGGTTCTCTAATGGCTAGCTCTCTCATACTTGTGCTCTGGGTGTTTTCCTACGATGCAACCTTATACTCCCATAGAAAACTTGATATTTGGTAACCATATGACCATGTCTTTGTCACTAAAATATGAAATATACTTGTATTTAAGATGGCCAAATATATGATACCAAATATTTCTTTCTTCATTAGCAGGAGTGAGAAGAGATGAGGGGTTAGAGAAAGGTAGGAAATGAGAAAACTTGTATACCTTCAAACTATGATCCACAACACCTTTTTTTATGGCTTTACCATTCAAAATATCTGTGATTTCAACTTCATTGGGAGAGAATATGAATTTGTTAGGAGACCCAGTGTGGGTCATCTGATACACTAACAGGAGGTTAGCAGCAAGACTTGGGACATACAACACATCATTGAAGGAACCATGGTCAAGATCAATCCTACCTTCCCCATACTATCAGTAACAGAGTAATCTCCCAAAAAACAATTTGGTCCTTTCAAATCATCAATAGAGCAGAAAGTATCTCTTGTAAAAACAATGTGTCTAAAATCTCCACAATCAATGATGAAGGTGGATGATCTTGAAGTTTTGTAAACCAAGGAATGCACTCTCTCCTTTTCATCTGAATTTGATCCTCCTTCCCTCTTTCTTGTTCATTCAGGAAGGGAGATGTTGTTTTTCTCCAGGAGTTGGGTCAACATGTCAATTTTATTTTTCATACAAGATCTCTCAGGATAATATCCCTTGCTACCGTATGCGCACTTGCTCATTTCACCTTTGTTCTTCTTCTTATAGAAGTTCTTCTTGGAGCCTGAGGGCTCCTATTGTGACTTTGACTTGTCTATCTTTTGCTTAGGTGGATTTTGGGCTTTCTTATTTCTCTTTGAATCCACCCTCGAAAATCCAGCAACCAAATATTGGTCTTTGGAAGGTTTGATGGTGCCCATCATAACTAATTTATCTTGCTCCTGGGTGAGGGATTCCATGAAGTCGGCAAGATTAGGCATCTTCCAGGCTCATGCTGTCAATTTGGTGGCATGGAAGGTAAAAAAAAAACTAATTAGTCAAGACCAAACTTCAAAATTATGGTCAAGACTAGTTTCTCTTTCTTATTTTCGATTCCACATTGTTTTAACTACAGAACTAGGGCCTTAAAATTGGAAAATTAGACTTGCAAGGATTCAAAGCTGCTGGGACTCAATAAGATCAACTTATTCTCAAGTTGATGTCCTCTAATTTCATCTTTATTTCCAAAAATATATTCAATATTATCCCAAACCTCATTCGGTGATGTCAATCCATCAAGATGGAAGAGGAGGTCTCTTGAAATTCTCAAGCACAAAATACCATAGGCCTCATCCCTCATGTTGTGCCATTTAATTTTCTTTGTAGCTGCATTGGGATATTCCTCAATTTACATGGTAACCATGTAGAGGGATTTGGCTCTCAACAAAATCTCTATCTTAGCTTTCCATTCAAAGAAATTGAATGGAGTCAAGATGATCCTTTGAGATTGGTCCATATCTCAGCAATTGTGCCCTTCAACCAACAGAATGCACTCCCAATTAGTGATCTCAAAACTGAAATAGAAATATAGAGGGATATAAATTGATATATCAAGGCTATGATACCATGTGGAAATTAATCCCAAGCTATAGATCAATTACACTCACAAAATTACTAGTCAAACATGGAAAATTGCACAAAAAGGAGACTGAATATGGAGCATAACACAATCCTGTATTGAATAAGTATACATCATCCAACCTCATCAAGTAATAGAATATACAAATATATAATTACATCATATCTTTTAAAGCATATGGATTCTATTCGAATTGGACAAAAAACAGGCTTACTAAACTAGTCAAAATCCCCCATGGGTGCATAAATCACTTTTGTAATCTGTCAAGATGATCACGAATTGGCTGAGTGAGTTGTAACAGATGATAAGTGATGGAAAAAGAGAAGATCCATTCTTTTTTATGGAGAAAAATAAGGAGGACGGTTAAGGGAAAAACAAGACAATTACTCCTAGACTAGCTTTTCCCCTTTTCCTTAAAAGTGCTAAAAGCAAGGTAGCTTTCAGAAAAAAAACAGAACTGTGCTTTTGTTATTCTGGAATTACTGAATAGTTGTCATAATTTTTCCCTGGATGTTTCTAAAATGCTCCTTAATCTATTTTTAGCATTTGTCTACTTCTAGGAGCAAGTGGATGCCAACTAACATAGTAAGGAATCTAGGAATCTAGGAATAAGACAAAAATGATTAATTAATGTTAAATATGGGTAACTATGTGTTTGATTATTCTAACAGATATTTTTTATGCTATTACTTATTCATTTATTACTAAAAAAATTGTAACTACTCCATTACAACTATGTTCTCAAACTTATTTGACCACTTAAGTTGACTCTTTTTCCATTAGGGCTAAAATAAGGTTTATTAAACTAATCCTTATTCAATCAAGGCTAAGGTTTATTACAAATTTGAATATTTCTCCCTTGATGCATGAAAAATGTTTGATTTATTTTCATACATGCATCATCCCCTCCTCGGGCTTCTTTATATTTTTTTATGTCTTCAACTTTGAAGGGTTACCACAGTTTATGGGTTAAGTTTGTCCTCCCTTGCCCATGCAAGAGAGAATACAAAAAAATGGCACACAAGTGTTAAATGTATTTGAAAAATAAAGCATTAACATTGAGGATATAAATGGTCCCCTGAGTCTAAAACATCATTCTACAACAAATAACTACATATCAACAAAATCACTCCCTGTATTGGGATCCTCATCACATGTAGGAACCCATGCCTCCTCCTTTGGCATTTTCCTCGATCCTTTAGGATATTAGTATGAGTTATTGACGCTACATGTGTATCCCAATACAACTATATTGTTGTTTCTCAAATAATCGCCCTCCATTTTTTATAAATTTTGCTAATCTAAGCGTTAAAATGAGGCAAAAAGCTTAACATTTATAATCAGTTGTTTTGTCTCGAGTGAGGGTACTTTTTAAAAAATCTCATGATAGATGATTTCAAAAGTTAAAACCATAAAAAATGGTTCATATAGAGAGATTGGTGATCTTCATTAAATTCCAATTCAGTATTGCCATACATGATAGAATCCTGTCTTGAAATGCCATCTAATCCTACCAATCTTTAAATACCAAAAAATTAAATTTTCCAGGTCTGTTGAATTCTGAATGGGATATGTATTTCTACTTACTTCCTATTAAGTTCAATAAGGTTCGAACCACTCAAAAATTCTGGAATTATTAATTCTAATGTTATAAATTCAGGTCAAGTGATAGAAAAATAAGGATAAAGGAGAATGCCAGCATTTTGTTTAGGAATTTAATAGTGCTAGTTATAGCTTCCAACAACAATTAAAGTGGCGGGGGAGTCCGAAAAGAAAATGAGAGTAATATAAAGAATGAACTGCTTTTTTTTTCATTTTTTGTTTTGAGAGAAGTAAGGTGTAGTTTAAAGCTTAGTATGGATGAGATGTGTCATGCTTATAGTTTATAAATGAAAATGTAACAAAGGTTGAAGTCTGCACAGCCATAAATTATAGAATATGTTGAAATGGAAGGGTATCAATGAGTTTGAGTTTCATGGGTAGGCTAGTGCATCCTTCCAAACTTTTACACCATTATTAAAACACTATATATGCAAAGTAACTAATGATAAAGATAGATTCATGATGAAAATGGGGTCACATCCTAGTAAAAACTAAATACAGTATAACACTGTGAGTAGAGCTTTTACAAGTAGAGTTAATAGTGGTAAATATTGATAATCTAGGGTAAAACCATCACCCTCCAATTTTGATAAAAATCACTAATATAAGCATTAAACTGAGGCAGAAAGCTTAAAATATCTAATTAGTTGTTTTGTCTTGAGTGAAAAGTACTTTTTTACTAAGGGCATGATAGATGAGTTCAAAAGTCAAAACCACCAACAATGGGGTATATAGAGGGCTTGTTTCTCTTGATTAAGTGCCAATAGCATACTGCCCTACAAGAAAGAATCCCATCTTAAAATGATCCAATCCTACCAAGATTTAAATACTGAAATCATGAAATTTTCCAGGTCTGTTGAATTATGAATGGGATGTGTACTTATACTTTATTCATTTTAAGTTCAATGAGTTTGGAACCACTCAAACATCCTAGAATTATTAATGGTAATGTTAAAAATTCAGGTCAGTTGATAGAAAAAGAAGGATAAACAAGAATGTCAACGTATGCTTTAGGAATTTAATACTGCCAGTTATAGCATCCAACAACAATTAAAGTGGCAAGGGGTCAGGAAAGATAACAAGAGTAATAGAAAGAATGAACTACTTTTTTTTTTCTTTTTTGTACTTAGAACATAAAGGTGAAGTCTAAAGCCTAGTATGGATGAGATGTGTCATGCTTGTAGTTTATAAATGAAAATGAAACATAGGTTGAAGTATGCACAACCATAAATTATAGGAGATGTTGAAATGGAAGGGTAGCAATGAGTTTGAGTTTCATGAGTACATTAGTGCCTCCTTCCATAAATTTACACCATTATTAAAATGCTATATATGCAAACTAACTAATGATAAAGATAGAGTTGTGAGGAAAATGGGGTCATAGGTTAGTGAAAACTAAATACAGTATACCACTATGAATATAGCTTTTACAGGAATAGTTAATAGTGGTAAACATTGATAATCTAGCATATTAAGTGCAGTCTTCTTGTTTCATGATGTTTCTATTACATAATAACTTGAAAATATTTAATAAATTAATGAAGTGATGGAATTCCCATTCATAATCCCTTAATGGAACAATTGTTAGTAAGATGGGAAACCCCTCAACTTCATCTACCTCATTGTGGCCTTATTAATTGTGGAAACTAGTATGATGCTTCTCCCTGTTGACATCTTACTAATTTTTAGATTATAAATAATGCACATAATATAAATCTTATTTTTTGGTGTTAATTATTAAAATCTTCATTAGATCATATATGATGCACATAGTAGGCATCTTATTCTAGTAACCATACATGAGTGTTTCTCTTACCATCCCATTGTTGAATAAAATCACATCATCAATGAATAGAAACATTTATGTAGAAACACACACATCCTCAATTGGGTTCTACAACAATTTCTTGAACACATCCCTTATTTTTTGTCCTTTTCAAGTTTAGGTTATTTTGTGGACCACTTTAATAGATTGTGTAATTGTTGAGGATATTTTGTTACCTAATCATGGTAGACTTTTGTTCTTATTAGTGTGTTTGGAAAAATAAATTAGATTTTAAGCATGACTCTCTTTGTATCTTATTGCCATTTATTAGAATTACAAATGATGAAATCCATGTGTTAATATTGCTCCTCTTCCTAATTCTTAAAGGGTTCTAGCTAAATGGAACAACACCTTCCTTACAAGCATGGGGTTGGTGGTTTGATTCCTTGATGAACTAATGATACTACAATGTATTTCTAAAGGTGAAAAATGTAGTAGTGCAAGATGGATGCAATATTATACGCAACACAAAATGCAAAATAGATGTAAAAGTGGATGTTGTTAACCCAAAAAATTCCTCACTCAGCTCCACATGGCCTACACCACCAAAGGACACCCATGCATGACCCTCATTTCACCCCATTGGACCCCCAGACACTAAAAAAGGCTTAAGAATGAGCAAAAGGGCTTAAAAACCCCAAAAGAGAGCCTAAATAGTTCTCCTAAAGGCTAAAGCCTCCAAAAGGGGGCTAAAAGCCCTCAAAGGAGCTAAAAAATCCAAAAGGAGCTAAAGATAGGGTGAAAGAGGCTAAAAGCCCAAAAAAGGGGCTAAAGTTCCAACCAGGGGCTTAAAACCCTAAAAAAACCCCAAAAAGCTATAAATAGAGGGGCGGGGGTCACTCTCAAAACACTTCTCCCTTGCATACTATTATGTTGCCCAAGTGGATGCCTTGAGACCCTTTGTCTCTCAAGCCACCCACACTCTATCTCCTTCATCTTCCATTGAGCCATAGCTCCCTTATCCAAGGGAGGTGCTTCTCCAAGCTAGGGCATGGTGGCCCATTCCATCAAGAGAAGGTATACCAATGTTATTTTCTGTATTTGCTTTAGTATTTTGTAGTTTATCTAACAATATTTGTTTGCAGGTTTATTATCTAACATGTTTTTGCAGTTATTTTGGTTCTAACATTTGTTTGTAGGTAGCTGGAGCTAAACCCTAACAGTGTTTGCAGAGGGGTTTCTAGCCATTCCATTTATTTTCTATCCTTTTCTTTCTTTCAGTTTCATTTCATACTTGCATTTACCACCAAGAACCTATCCTTCCATCCTATAGATGGAATGTAGCCATTCCTGCCCTGTAGCAAGGGAGAAATCCTTGCTATAGATCTGGCGACCATACCAGGTCAATCCCACAGGATCCCTAGGTCTGATTTTTTTTAAATTTCAATTTTTAGTTTAGTTTTTTTCCCTAGATCAAAATTTTCTATCAAATCTAGTTTAAAATCTTGTCTATGTATAGTTTCTGTTACTGCCGAGCCTCCACAAGGAAAATCCGAGTCCATTTGGCCATAGTATAGGTTACTGTCTGTTGGATATGACTCAGGATAATAAAAAAAACTCACCTTCCAGAGCAGGTTAGACTTATCGGACCTAAACAGGGGACCAGGTCACTCATTTGGGCCTCACAGGTGCGACCAGGTCCCCCTTTTACCCTTGAAAGGTGCACCCCCCTTCCAAAAGACAACCCACTTCTGTCTGCAAAATTTGAGCAACCCCCTGAACTATTTCTGGAAAAATTCGGCGACCCCCTCGCCACATTTGACCTGAAATGTGTGATCCATCACTCAGAATTGGGTTTTTAATAATTAAGGACTGTTAGTGTGGGCCAGCCGCCTCTGTCCATCCGAATTGTTTATTTCTGTTTCTGTTTATGTTAATGACAATTTCATGTACAAAACAAAGTGTAAATTAAAAATCTAATGGGTTAATGAATATAGTTTGACTAAAACACACCTAAAATCAACAATCTTGCTTACCCTTCCTCCTTGTTGATCGAAATATTTCACCTCCTACAGACAACAAGGTGTTCTGTTGGTCTGAATGGTTCAGATCCAGAAAAAATAGATCACAGAGGCTGATAACTCTCCCTAGATGCTGTAGATATCTAGAATACAAGGCTTTTATAGTTCACCTATGTACCTGCAAAAGAGTTCAACATGAAACGAATCAAAGCAACTAGAATATGATCTACTAATCTATGCTAGTGATTAAGGAATCTATCAATATATATCTAAAATCAAACATCAACAATACATATGGGACAGAAAATCAACTTGCATTAGAAATATGAAGAAGTTTACAACCAAGCCTTAGTGTTGACATGCATCTCCATGAAACCAGATCTTCATCCCCAAAAGCTCCGACTCTAGGTCTCTATGCTCTCTCCAAATGATCTTGGGCTAAGAATCAGTCCAACAGCATAACAATACCTTCAATGTTCTCCCCTCAACCATGGCTATGAGGTCATATTTATAGGGCTTTAATGGATAGAGATGGTTGAGAAATTAGTGGGTGAGGTGGCCTCTAAGATCCTAGGATGAGGGATCTCAAGCTCAACCAACCCACAGTAGTAGGGATAAGGAAGTACATGAGGCTTATCATCTAGAAGCCTCGCGAAACTTCTCTTTTTCCCTTTTTACCCAGGGTACCACGCTTTTCCTTCTATGACAAAGTGGTTCTAGTAATAACCGACTATAGACCAAGGGCAATGGGTGGTGGCACTGCTTGTGGACAACCGATGAAAGGTGGTGCGAGCAGGGGTACCTCTCCTAGATAAAGGGGCATGTGCGGTGCTAGGAATTTGTATGACAGATCGATGAAAAACCATTTAGTTTCCACTCCAGAAGCTGGGATTCGAGGCAAGTAGGTATGTCAAATGTCTTATCAAATAGATCAGAGAGGCTGATAAATCTCCCTAGATGCTATAGGTATATGGAATAAATGGCTTTGACAGTTCACCTATGTACCTGCAAAAGAGTTCAACACGAAATGAATCAAAGCAACCAGAATATGATCTATTAATATATGCTAGTGACTAAGGAATGTAGCAATATATATCTAAAATCAAACATCAACAATACATATGGGACATAAAATCAACTTGCATTATAAATATGAAGAAGTTTACAACCAAGCCTTAGTGTTGACATGCATCTCCATGAAACCGTCTCTTCATCTCCAAAAGCTCCGACTCTAGCTCTCTATGCTCTCTCCAAATGATCTTGGGCCAAGAATCAGTCCAACAACATAACAATACCTTCAATGTTCTCCCCTCAATCATGGCTATGAGCTCATATTTATAGGGCTTTAATGGATAGAGATGGTTGAGAAATTAGTGGGTGAGGTGGCCTCTAAGATCCTAGGATGAGGGATCTCGAGCTCAACAAACCCACAATAGTAGGGATAAGGCAGTGCACAAGGCTTATCATCTAGAATCCTTGAGAAACTTCTCTTTTTCCCTTTTTATCCAGGGTACCGCACTTCTCCTTCTATGACAAAGCGGTTCTGGTAATAACCGCGTATAGACCAAGGGAAATGGGCAGTGGCACTGCTTGTGGACAACCGATGAAAGGCGGTGCGAGCAGGGGTACCGCTCCTAGATAAAGGGGCATGTGCGGTGCTGGGAATTTGTATGACAGATTGATGAAAAACCATTTAGTTTTCACTCCAGAAGCTGGGATTCAGGGCAAGTAGGTATGTCAAATGTCTTATCACATGATGGTGACAGGATTTTGGTATAACAGGATGCCCCCCAAAGCATGAGTCTTAGAGTGATACTATAAAGGAGAGCTTTGAGAACAAGTCAACACCAGGAGATGAAAATGTTGGATTGATTGGAGTATGCAGGAAAGTAGGCACTTGAAGTAGATCAGTATGTTGACTCATAGACACAAGTAACCAAACTCATAGCTGCAGACCAATACAAGGTAGATCCATGAGTTGAATAAACAAGCATGGCTACTAGAATACAACGTAGATCCATGTGATAGAGGACTCAAACTTGGACATAGCTACCAGACATACAACATAGATCTATTTCATACAAATGCAAATTTGAGCATACCCATGACCATACAATTGTGGATCCATGCTAGATATACGAAACTCCATCGCAACCTGGAGAAAAAAGCAATGAGCGCTTTTAAACAAATGCCCAGGGCCTTCGTCTCGTCTTCCACAAAGTACGATTCTATCCATGTGATTACAATGATCTGAAGTCGAACATGGTAGAAAGCACTTGATTACTGACCAATGATGTGAACTATTAACAAGTATGAGAGAGATCACCATTAATGTCAATGATTCCCAAGGTACTCTAGTACAATCTATTGAGTGCGAATAGATGTCCTGATGTTGAACACCTAGTTGATTCTATCGATCAAAAGGTCAATGATGTGAACCTATGTCGAGAGTGAGAGAATATGTCATTAAGGCATACAGATCTCAAGGTACTAAATATTGTTTCTAAGACTATTTCCTGGATGATGAGCTGATGTCGACGGGAATAGTCTCGTTGATGGAAGGCCATGATGAGTCCCGCATCGATGACATGAAACTCGAAACATAGTTCTGGAATGATGTGAATGTAGTAACCATATGACTGACTCAAATATATTGACACAAATACTGTGTAGACTGCAGAGGTAAAACTTCTTCAGATCTCCTTTGAACATCGGGCGACATGACAAAATGACTTGGCAGCATGACTAAACAGGACAGATATACAATGCGACAGTGGACAATGCATTATTTTAAAAGAATCAAAGGATTGACATGACTCATGAAAGTGGATTGTCACGGAGATCAGTTGAATACCCAATTGATTGACATGATTGTGCAGACAAGTGCCATGTTCAAAGGTAACAACAAACAACTAACATTATTTACAAAATGATTCCCTTCTCATTTTCCCATCATGATCGATGAGTGCCTCTTTTCGGTTTTACGAGTTCAAAGAGGGTAAAAAACACTCGATATATCCTGTCAGAAGACAAGTCTAGTCCCATATGTTTTACGAACCCGAGAGAGGAGGGGTTCATTCCCAAAATGGGTCTCTCAATGTTTAATTTAATGACTCCACCGAAAGAAAACTCAGTACCGTTCATATTTAGAGAGTCTGAACGAATACGGAAGAAGACTCCATGGGGGTCCTTTTTTGTATGATTTAGTCTCTAAGGCCCAAAAAAGTGTAAAATCATACCTTAGAGAACTCTTCCAGTCATGATTAGATGGAGTGTTCCTTTCTTGTAAATAGTCCTATCTGAACCGCGAAAGAGATAACCTCTTGTCGAATGGACGACTCTTCAAATACTTTAACGAACGTGAAGAAGACAAGATCGCTCAACAATATTTTCGTATTTAGGGAGATTGAAAAGGGTTTAAAGAGAACTCCATTAGAATTTTTCATGTTTGAATCCAGAGCACAAAAAAGTAACAATCTAAGCTCAAACCACTTTTCATGTTTTAACCAGAGCACGAAAAATAAAAAGTATGCTCAAGACCATCTTACTATTTTTAACGAGCTCAAAGATCAATTGAAAGAATTCTCAGGGATTGGTTTCATTTTTATGTAAGCTTGAAACCAATGGGTAAACTATGCTTAAAAAAAATCCCATTAACATGGTATAAAGAGGTTGGAATCTGGCCCCCAACATGATTGATAGTGAAGCTTACCCCTAGCATGGTTGCTAGTGGCTCAACATGCCCCCAAGATTCATTTCATCTAACGATTCTTCTTCCATACCCAACCTAAAATCCTAGTTGCTAATGTGAAAATGTTCACTAGGGGGGTAGGAAAAATGAGAATCGGGCAGGCGAAGGTTCAAGTTCTAACACTAAAGTGAAGACTTGAATCAAGGGAAGGAGATTTGTTTCATTTTTACACAAGCTTGAAATGGAAGGTAACTATGCTTGGAACATGATTTCATTTTTATGCAAGCTTGAAACCAAAAGGTAAACTATGCTCAGAACATGGTTTCATTTTTATGCAATCTTGAAACCAAAAGGTGAACTAGGCTAAAGGAAACCTACTTCATTTTTTAACGAGTTTGAAATAGAAAATGAACTATGCTCAAGGAAAACTGACATGCTGGTCAGAGCCTGACATGATGGTCAAGTGCTATTTCATTTTTTAATGAGATTGACATAGAATGGGAACTTTGCTCAAAACATGGTTTCATTTTTATGCAAGCTTGAAACCAAAAGCGTAAACTATGCTTAAGGAGTGGTTTTATTTTTTAACGAGCTTGAAACCAAAAGTAAACTATGCTCTAGACATGGTTTCATTTTTATGCAAGATTGAAACCAAAAGTGTAAACTACTCTCTAAAACCTACTCCTACCCAACATGATATCTAGAGGTTGGTAGGTTTCCCCTTTACATAAGAAGATAGCCGCACTTAACTCCAGTATGAAGTCCAGAGACTAGATCCATGCACCCCATTTTACCTATGATGGGAAGAAGCTAACTAGAATAAGGGGAAGGAACCACAAGAACATGCAGCACATTCAGGAAAGTCTGATTACTAGGATTAATGCGATGGTTAGGTGTAACAAAGGAAAGAGGATCAATGGTCACAATCTTTCCATCATGGGGAAAATGCATAACTCTAAAGAGTGTGGACACAACAGCCTTCATGGCATAAACATAATCATGTCCAAGGAGAATATTTAAATCTAAAGGACCTTGGACCACCATAACATCAATACAAACAGTTTCCCCTCCTAATGTAATAGGCAAATAAGGAAGGTTTCCTAAAGGTGCAGTAGGCCTACGATTAAAAGCCAATATCTGATCGGTGGCTAGCACAAGCTGAGGAGAACCTAAAGCTTTCCAAGCAGTTGAGGATAGAATGCTAATAGAAGCCCCTTTGTCAACAATAGTGCGAAGTATCCGCCTAGCAGTAACATTCACAACTATCTGGAAAGGAACACTCAAATGAATATGAGACTTTGTTAGGTTACTCCAGTCAAAGGAAATAACCTCACTACTTGGAGATGGTTCTGTCGAAACAGACAAAATTTCCCCTTATCGAGAACAATCAGAACGAAACATAAAAACTTTAGCAGGTTTCAACTCATTCTCTACTGGAAGAGAAGAACAAGACAAAGATTTGGTCAAAGAGACTAATTTAGTCTTAACACTATTTGATGAAAGAGTGGTATCGAGTGGAAATGACACTGACTCGACCACTTTAACTTCACTCTCCAAAGGAAGAGTGGCATCAACCACATATAAATTTGAATCGACCACTTGGTCAACCAGTGGGGGATCAAGGGATAACTTACTATCACTTGTTGGAATCACCAATTGATGATCAGTAATATTTTCCAACCAATGCAAAGCTTCATCCATGCTTGGACAAATAAAAGCATGATGCATAGCCTTGCATATAAAACAAGGATACAAGACTTTACCCTTACGACCTTTTACCAATGGGTCACTGGTTGAGGGAGTATCGTCAACATGATGATCAAAGGTTGATGACACAGATGGTTTGGATCTTTCAAACCACTCTTCTTGTACATGGGAGAGACTGATACACTCCTTAAGAAGGTGTTCCTCCTTGCAAAGCTTACAAGCACGAGCACCATCAAGAGAAGATGGTTGCTGCTTTTTCTCTTTCTTATCCTTCTTCTTTTTACCCTTCCCTTTCTTCTTCTTATTATCCACATGACTACTAACCATAGAGCTTTGGTCAAGTGAAGAAGAAGAAGGATATGGAGCCACAATCAATGAAGAAGGAGAAGGATTAGGTTGATTTCGATCCTCTCCCAAAGGAGAGGTGACATTTGAGACATTAGGTGTAACAGGAATTACTAGATTAAACAGCCAGACCGGTAATCCTATAGTTAATCCAGGAAGATTTAGAGTGGAAATAAAGGGAGGACCAATACCTTCACTTGGAGGGAATACAAAAGGCACACCTTGGAAAGGGACCTCTTGAGTGGTAGTCCCAGATGAGGATGCCATCTCTAAACTCTCTAAAAACCTCCTGAATATCATGCACAAGCAAGTACTACTCAAACTAAAAGCAACAAGAAAACATATGAAAGCAGTGGATAAGAGTCAGGAGCCTCACTGGACAGGCCAAAAGGATAACTTAGATGGTTTGAGGATTCCTAAAAGGGTCTCTCGATATACTCAAGGTACGGGGGAGCTCGAATCGGTAGTAGTGTTGTCTAATGCATAACCATACACAAGGGGCCTTCCGATATACAATCGAGTACGTGAAGTATCTTTCTATATACCTCAAGGGTACATGAAAGGCCGTTTGATATACCAATGGTACGTGGAAGAACCATGCAAGTCCTGAGATGTAATGCTGACAAATAATGACAGCTCCTACATTTAACGATGCCCGAACATGTCTCTAACTTATCACTCAAATTGCTAAAAGTTTTAACCTAGTATTACCGTTAATTTTATCTTGTGCGTTTAGGTGGAACCATGGAGTGAAAACTTGAATTTAAAGAGGATGCACACTGATCTATATGACAATGCAAGTTTTCCTCTTCAATGAAATTCTACCCAAGAGAGGGAGAGAGATTTACTTTTCTTCCCAAAATGCACACCCAAATGCAAATGTAATTCTATCTTTTCAAACGAAAAGTGAAATATCAATGCACCCCAAACAATCTTCAAAGCAAATAAGAAAGATATATTGAGAACATATAACATAAATAAAAATGTTTCCTATATTTTCATGCTTGAAAAAGATGCATAAAAACTCAATGGAAAGATGATTGCACTAATGTTTCCAAACAAATCTAACTCTAATGCATGCAAAGATGGAAATAGATATTTCTTCTTGATGAAAGTAAGATCTAGAATTTCAAATAGTCATGCACAAAAAAAGAAGAAAATCGTTCAACAAACTTGTGAATAAAGAAAAAGAGAGAGAAAACTAAAACTTCTCTTTGAAACATATAAGGAAACAAAGAACCAATCTTTCCTACCAAGCACTGAAAAAATCAGTATGCAAAAGGAAACAAGATTCACCCAAGAAAAGAAAGACTCAAAACAACATGGATCACTCATGCATTCTAAGTCCAACACAAACCAAAGCCTACTCAAGAAAATGAAATGTATATTTCCAATTCCAATGAATAATATCTACAGAAAAGAGCAAGAGGTTTCAAGCAAAGAAAATAATGCAAAATCTAATGCAAGATGGCATAAAATCTCTTTGAATGCAGAGGGAACACAACAATCAAAGTGACTGCAGAATATACAATTCATGGCCGTGAGGGAGCATTTTTTTTTCAAAAGTACACTTCATTTTCATAAAAAAGTAAGCTAAAAACACACAAAAATCAAAATACAGAGTCTGGAACAGGGCCTACCTGGCACCGCCCAGATGAAGCTATTGACAGGAAGTTTTGAGGCAGAACCACTTCTTGCTCACTGGATTCAGGCGGTGGCACCACGTCTGGCTAACTGGACTCAGGCGGTGGCACCACTCCTTGCCAAAGGCACATGCGCGGTTCCCTGTAAAAATCCAAAACACAAAGAGAATGAAGGATCTAGTCAGAAAAAGGCTAGATCAAGGAAAATACTGTTGAATTGAGTATGGAAGTAGAGCATAAAAGACCAAAATCACTCAGATCTGAACAGATCTGGAAATTTCAAACCCAAATAATAAAAATCAGAAGGTATATCTGACTGAAAAGAGCTAAAGAAAATGGAGCCTGGATTTGGACAAGATTTGCAAACTGAGGAAGATCAGAACAACTAATACACTATCTCCCCAGCGGAGTCACTAGATTTGTTGATTGGAATATTTCACCTCCTACAGACAGCAAGGTGTTTCACTGGTCTGAATGGTTCAGATCCAGAACAAATAGATCACAGAGGCTGATAACTCTCTCTGGCCACTGTAGATATCTGGAATACAAGGCTTTGATAGTTCACCTGTGTACCTGCAAAAGAGTTCAACATGAAATGAATCAAAGCAACCAGAATATGATCTACTAATATATGCTAGTGACTAAGGAATCTAGCAATATATACCTGAAATCAAACATCAACAATACTTATGGGATAGAAAATCAACTTGCATTAGAAATATGAATAATTTTACAACCAAGCCTTAGTGTTGACATGAATCTCCATGAAACCAGGTCTTCATCCCCAAAAGCTTCAACTCAGGTCTGCATGCTCTCTCCAAATGATCTTGGGCCAAGTATCGGTCCAACAGCATAACAATACCTTCAATGTTCTCCCTCAACCATGGCTATGAGCTCATATTTATAGGGCTTTAATGAATAGAGATGGTTTATAAATTAGTGGATGAGGTGGCCTCTAAGATCCTAGGATGAGGGATCTCGAGCTCAACCAACCCACAGCAGTAGGGATAAGGCAGTACACGAGGCTTATCATCTAGAAGCCTCGAGAAACTTCTATTTTTCCCCTTTAACCCAGGGTACCATGCTTCTCCTTATATGACAGAGCGGTTTTGGTAATAACCACCTATAGACCAAGGCAAATGGGCAGTGGCACCACTTGTGGACAACCAATGAAAGGTAGTGTGAGTAGGGGTACCGCTCCTGGATAAAGGGGCATGCACGGTGCTGGGAATTTGTATGACAGATTGATGAAAAACCATTTAGTTTCCACTCCAGAAGCTGGGATTCAGGGCAAGTAGGTATGTCAAATGTCTTATCACATGATGGTGATAGGATTTTGGTATAACACTCCTCTACCTAGTCATCACCCTTCGGGGTATTTTGGGATAAGACGAAGGGCACAGCTCGTATAGTAATAGGCCCTTCACCCAATATTGTTCGAAGCCACTAAAAATGGGTGACTTGGAAGGTAGAGGGGGTAGAGAAGGAGGGATTCTCATGGTGCTCAGCGTCCTCCCTGTTGACCAACCTTGCATCTGAGAGGTGACCTCATGGTGACTTGTGGATCTACATATGGGCTTAGTCCCATTGTGTTGAGAGCCCAACACCTTCTCCTGGTTGAAGAAGGATATAGGTGTAAGGTAGTCCCCTAGTCAGGCTATCATAATTTAGGATAAAAAATGGTATATGTCTACAAAATTTATGTTTATTTACTGCTCTCCACAATGATATGAACTGTACGGAATATTCATAAACCATTTGTAGCCACCAGATAATAGAAAAACAAAAAGACATACACACCATACCATGTAAATCAACCCAACTCAGTTCATGACGCTGAGAGAGCCACTAAAATTTAAAAATTTACACTAAGTCAAAAATATGCAGTCTTTGAGGACATAAGTCCCTGACTACCTTAATCGTGGAAAGTACTTGGGCTCAGCCCAGAAACTCATTGTGAGGAGTACCATGGGAACCCCAAAGTAGCTAGATGCTGAGAGGAATTGCCAAGCGAAATGGGCAATGACCCCCACCGATTGAGTAGAACGCCCATGAGGAAAAATCCAAGCGCTATCTTTTGGTAGTCTTGGTGTCCGAGTGACCACCTACAGCCAATAGGAATCCATTGAAACTGGGGTCCAAAGAATCATCACCACCAATTTGACATTCAAACTTAACACAATTGATCCCTCATGCTCTTCCTCATGCCTAAGAGGCGAACCACCACAGTTCAGGTCATTAAACTGACATCGTCAAGACCACTCTTGATGACCTCCCACACCATCAGAAGGCCACACAGCCTCTGATTTAGATTCAGACCCATATCAGTCTGAACCAAACCTGCACACTGCACCATCAAGCCCCATGGTTGATGCAAACCTGGATGCATTTTTTGGCATAGCAATTGCTAGTGGACCCATGTCCAAACCAAAAACTGTCACCAACAACCCTGCAAGTGGCCCCAAGACGGTCATGCAAACTGTCATCAGTTAGCTGCCACCACCCATAGCAACCACTCAAGATGTCCCACTTGCAACACATGGGGGCAGTGGCCCTTCCACATACACTGCCCCTCCTATCACACATGGGAGCAGTGGCCCTTCCACCTACACTGCCCCTCCTGTCATACATGGGGGCAGGGGTCCTTCAACCCACATTGTCCCTCCCACCACACTTGGGGGCACTGGCCCATCTACAATGGCGCCACAAGTACCCCCAGCTATGCAGATGCATTATGCACCTACAAACCCCAACACCATGGCTACTCCATCTCACATCAACCTGGGGTCAAACCTTCCTTTCATGGCACATCTCAACTTGCCTGATTTGGCCCAGTTAACAAATGACCCTATCCGCCATCAAATTTTTTGGCATCCCATGCCAACCAAACTGCCCTAAGATATTCCCAAGTTTGAAAAGAAGGCAGGGGAGTGCCCCCAAAACCACATCATGACGTTTCATCTTTGGTGCTCATAAAACATCATCGTAGATGATTTGATCAGGCTAAAGGCTATTCCAACGCACCCTCATAGGTGCCATAGCCAAATGGTACATTGAGCTACCACAAGCTAATTACCCAGATTTCAACTCCCTTGCTTTCATGTTCCTACAATATTTCCAACTCCCTGTCAGATATGATGGAGGGGTAAATATCTTGTTATCTTGCTGCCAGAACACTACGACCCACATAACCGACCACATCCATGAGTGATGGTGATGTCGTAGTTTGTGTAAGATCCAACTTGATGACAGGATCTTCCTAGATTGGTTCCTCAAAACCTTTCTCCCGCTTATAGAAAAGGACGTCGCATCTGAACGTCCCCAATTCAAAGTGGAGGCCATATTGAAAGCCCAATAGTTTGACCTGATCTATGCACAGTCTGGAGACCTTTACACTGTCATCCCAGATGCTCCTCGTGTAGGCACTTCTCACCGGGATGCATCGGGGGCATCCCATTCTACAGATGGAATCATAGGCTCAGTCTCTCACCAACCACAACACAATCCAACACCACCTGCAGTACCACCACAACCAAGAAACACTGCTAGTGTTTCCTACCGAAACCAAACTCTGGACTATGTAAGAATGATGTCCCAGTCCGTAGCCACAACTTCTTATGCACAACATGTGCCACCGCAGCATGCTCAAGCCCTGGCTTGGCCAACACAGCAATACATGGGGAAAATGCCCACATTTGTGGCATCGCCACCCACCCAAATCTAATATGCACCACCAGTGCAAGTGGTTCAATCCGCTGCCCCTACTCCACCCGCTCCATTAGGACAGGTGTTTGCACAACAAAACTGTCCCAACCAACCAGCCCCCAATAATCAACAAGGGCAAGCTAGGAATAACCGACCCTGGAACCAAGGAAACAATCAACTGCAGGGAGGTGGTCAACAACCAAACCCTACCAACAATCCCGTGGCAAATCAGCCAGCCCAAAATCCTCCACAACCAAATGCATCGAGACGCAACGCCCCGTTGTGTACAAACCAACCATGCACACTTTGTGAGGTCTATGGGCACTACACGTTCGAGTGTCCCTTCATGGGTCACACTAAGCAAGCCATTCAAAATGAGGTGCAACATGCTACCAACATAATAGACCAAGCCCAACCCAACCCGACACCACAAGGAACTCCTCCTATGGTGCTTCAAAACCCATTACCAGTCCAAGGATTGGTGGCAACTGCATCCCCTCCCCAACCCAATCCCAATGCTCTGGGGGCACCTCCCACAGCAGAAACAGGTGTCCACCACCTGCTAGCTATGACAGCTGAAGAGGTCAATCTACAAACTAGACAAAATCAGTATGGAACCAACACCAAACCCACTGACACATCAGCGGCATCTACATCTAAAACAGTCAATGCACCTCTTCAGTTACCCCCATTCCCGCGCCTCGCCATACACTGGGTTTCCAATAATGCCACGGCTAGAGATGCTATCAGCTACAACATCGTGGATGATTTGGCCCAAACACCAACCACCATGTCCACTCTTGAGGTATTCAAAATGTGCCCAATGCAGTGGTAAGCCTTACTAGCTACCCTTGGGGCCGTAGACCCCTCCGACTCCAAGTTGATCACATTTGACATTGAGAATGGAGAACCGTGAATACCATCAACCATTTCCTTTCAAATCCCGGTGTCTATCTGGAATTTGGTTGTGCACCGATGCATAGTGGATGAGGGGGAATCCACGTGCATCATGTCTACCCTAGTTAGGTAGAAACTTGGATCCCCAATTCTACAACCATCCTCCACAACTCTACGGGCTTATGATGGCCATCCCAATAAATCCCAAGGAATCCTCCCCCACATTCCCATCACATTAGCTAGGAAGATAGTTCTGATTGACATAGAGGTTGTCAATGCTCAATTGGACTATAACCTTCTCCTCGGAAGAAGTTATATGTACGCCATGAGAGCTGTCGCATCAACTGTCTTCCATCTCATGATGTTCCCCCATGAAATAAAAATCGTGATGGTTGACCAACTTACTTATCACAATCCGCAAGGGCTAATGGCACCCGCCAACGTTATCCCTAGAATCAACACCATTGATCTGCAAGGGATGACCACACACGCCAATGTTATCCCTGTGGTCAACACCATGGTTGACAACATACTAGCCTCCCCACTATTGAATGTGGTCCTTGGGTTTTTTGCCGATACCACCATGATGGATCCTTTCCCCTTAGTGTCACCACCACTAACACTAAACAAGACTATGGACTTATGCATGCTCTCGTCTAGTACCACTACACCCAAACAACAACTGCAGACATAGCCCTAACCACAACTACAACACTGTCCACAGCCACAACATCAACAGTAGCCACAACATCATCTGCAGCCGTAGCATTATGCACAACCGCAACCACAACCTTACCCCCACATACAACCATTGGGGAGTTATCTGGGCTCCTCTCCAGTCCATACAATTCCCTTCCTTTTTCCCTCGCCTGGTGTCATAAGCAAGCCAGTAATGGCCACCCTAAACCTACCCAACTTTACATTGGGAATTCCCATGTGGCATCTTGATCCACTAGCTCAACCATCAATGCCCCAGGTAGTCTTAACCCCCATGCAACCCATTGCGGTCGAGTCTCATCCTCCACCTAGCCCACAAAAACCAACCACCGCACCCACACCCGCACTGCCCCACCCAAAAAGGGTTAGGGGAAAGAATACAAAAACTACCACTGAACCTCAACAGATCCCGCCTTGCGCCGTCTACGAAGTATAGGGCCATCCAACTCAAAACTGCCCTGAAATTCCTATAATCCATGCACACTTGGACACCATGGATACAATGGAAAACCTTCCTGTGGTTTAACTGCCAAGTGGACCAATAGTCAGAAACAAGTCATTGAGAACAAACCATGCGTGTGCCCTTTGCGGACTGTATGGACACTATTCTCACCACTGCCAAGACTTGTCCGAGTTCCGAATGGCTCTGGCTAGCCTTCAACAACATTCCCTTGAATTTGAGCTCACTTTGATCAAAGAAGTTCATCCCCCACCTCCTTCTTAAGACACCATGTCCATTTACATGATGTCCAATTCTACAGACCCTCTTGTCTCCACCATCACCGACGGTCCATCAGACCTGTCCCTTCGTTGCTTCCGTAATGATGAGGAGATACCTGAAGCCTTAACCACTTTAGAGTACCCTTGGGATGACATGCACCAATTGTAGTCACAGCTCCATCCATAGCTGCAACCTCAGTCCCAACCTCAACCTTAGTTACTAGGGAAACCGTGGGGTTCATTCTTGACCAACATGATCCTTTTCCTTTTTATTTTCCTTTTCCTTTTCCTACCATCCGGGATCATGATTAAGTTTGTCTTGGCAACCCACAATCTACAGGATTTCACACTAGGAGATCCTATGTGTTACCTTGAACCACCTACCCTACCTCTAAGGCCCCAGGATGTGTTGACTCATGTCCAACCAATTGAGATGATGTTGCACCTACCTCTGGGTCCATCAAAGACTCCTCCTATCTCGACGCATGCCCCTATTTCTCCAATAGAGACTGGGGGCAAGGCCACAAAAACCACAACCAATACCATTTACATGATCTCTAGCACTAGTTTCCCTTCCATCTCGTCTGTTGTGAAAGATCCACCTGATCTATCATAGCACCACTTACGCGATGATGAAGATATATGTAAGACCGCCTTCAGTTTTACCTCATTTAGTTTAAACCATAGTGTGGAATCGGTTCTTCCCATAAAAGATCAAATTTTGTCATCCCACCTTGCCAATGACCTTCATCTCAGTAAGGGGGCATACCTCTTCGCTAACTCAGACAGTCAACTCTTGAAGAAGCTGGGCAACGGGTTCCACCTTAAGAGATTCTATGCCTGATATAACCACTATGAGTCCCTTATAGCGTAGTTTTTTCCCTTTTTTGTTTTGCAATGTTTTTACCACAAATCAAAGACCCCCATTCAAGGGCAGCACCATTAGCTGCTAATCCAAAGTCACATGGAAATTGTTTGAGACACTCTTCACACCTCCGGGCCCAAATTTCTATCTCCTTATGAGACCATTGTCTCATGTTTAACAAACAAATTTTCATGCTCATAAAAGTATCTGAATGACCGTCCAGTCAGTATAGGTTTAACCTTTTCTGACCTAACTGGACTACCAACGGTAAAGAAGTCTCTCATCCCCTACAAGATCGGTGAGCTCTCCTATGTATACTTTTATCCTTTTTTGGGCACAAGAGACTACCAACGAAAAATATCCCCCACTGGAGTCTTCTTCGTGCTTTCAGAATCTCTAAAATTGAAAGCACCATGGAGCATTTACTTTCTTGGGCTCACCAAAAATCCATGAGATCGTACCACAACGGCGTCTCTAGAAACCACCCCACAGAAAATATTTTTGCAGCATTCCCACTTTGGGTCGCCTTTGTTCAGAGTACTCTACAATGTGTCTTCCTTGGATCCCATCAATATAAAAAGTGTCCAACTTCCCCAAGTATTTCCCATCTGCAGTGACATTCCTAGTATTACAGCTATGATCCCATTCCCATGAGTTAGTTTCATTCNCCCATTCAATGGATCAGCCCATAGATTTTCTCACATCTTCCGGTTATCTCCCTCACACTTCTGGTCAAGGAAACACCATCGCCTTGACCTGGGGCAGGTCTCCCTCTGTCGACGACAACACACATATACCAGAGGATAGACCCAGAGGTCCCTGTATGTTGGTTTCATTAACCTCATTGATGATTTCCTTGGACCACTTGAGAGGAGTCCTTAGTGCCTCTCAGGATGGTTGTTTCTCACGTGCTTGACTCCAACTACATCATCGCACCATTGAGATTTGTACAGGGTTTGGTCCGTGCAGTATTTGGTCAAAGACCCTGGATGTCACCTAACTCTATCACATTGATGAGTCTATTCGAGGGACCTAAACAGGTTTACGTCCCTTATGATTTTCGGGTTGCGTTGGAGACAGTGTTCAGAAGCCCCAGTAGTGCTTCTATATAGATTTATGATTGATGCAGCATACTTGTACCACAAAGACTCTGACTCTCAATCAGTGAGTCCATACAGCTATGTCCATTCTAGATCTAGCAGGCCATCAGTCATGAAGATATATAATTCCATGAGAATGCCATGGGTCCAATGTAGTAGTTCTTCAGATCAGTATTGTATTCAGCCTCGCATTGAGGCAACCACTATGTATCATCAGTTGTATATGATCGACTCTTGTATTTTAGAGCATAAATCACATTATTCTTTTGACATTGTCACAAGCATGGCGATGCCTTCCTCATCCATATACATGTCACACATTATTTATATCTCACCCATTGATGGGAACCATATTAATACAAAAACCAAAATCCACCATGCCCCAGCCTAGGAAGCACCATCTCTCCACAAAAAATCCTATGATGTCCATCGGCCATACGATGAGCACCTGCCCTCACACATCAGGGGGCAATCTGTTAACCGAAAAAATTCCTCACTCAGCTCCACATGGCCTACACCACCCAAGGACACCCATGCACAACCCACATTTCACCTCATTGGACCCCCACACCCTCAAAAAGGCTTAAGAATGAGCAAAAGGGCTTAAAAACCCCAAAAAAGAGCCTAAATAGCTCTCCTAGGGGCTAAAGCCTCCAAAAAGGGGATAAAACCCCTCAAAGGAGATAAAAACCCCAAAAGGAGCTAAAGATAGGGCAGAAGGGGCTAAAGCCCCAACCAGGGGCTTAAAACCCTAAAAAACCCCCCAAAAGCTATAAATAGAGGGATGGGGGTCACTCTCAAAACAATTCTCCCTTGTATACTGTTATGCTACTCGAGTGGATGCCTTGAGACCCTTTGTCTCTTAAGCCACCCACACTCTCTCTCCTCCATCTTCCATTGAGCCATAGCTCCCCCATCCAAGGGAGGTGCTTCTCCAAGCTAGGGCATGGTGGCCCATTCCATCAAGAGAAGGTATACCAATGTTATTTTCTGTATTTGCTTTAGTATTTTGTAGTTTCTATAACAATATTTGTTTGCAGGTTCATTGTCTAACATGTTTTTGCAGGTATTTTGGTTCTAACATTCATTTGCAGGTAGCTGGAGCTAAACCCTAACAGTGTTTGCAGAGGGGTTTCCAACCATTTCTCTTTTTTCTGTTCTACTTTGCTTTCTGTCCATTTTTACTGCATTTCACCTACAGGAAGCTACCCTTCTATCCTATAGACGGAAGGTAGCCATTCCTTCCTTGTATCAAGGGAGAAATCCCTGCTATAGACGTCACACCAAACAGAAAAGTGGATGCAAAAGTGGGCGTTACGTCAAATGCAAATGTCGACACAAATATGGATGTCACACTAAACACAAAATTGGATGCAAAAAGAGACTCAACACTAGAAACAATTAATGACTCAAAACTAGATGCAATACTAACCCCAAAACTAGATGCAATAGTAGATGCAAAAGTGGACTCCTAACTACAGGTAAAATTGGACATTAAATTGAGCAAAAAATATGGTGTATCGATGGACATAAAACTAGGAGTAACACCAGGTGCAAACTGTAAGCAACACTCGGTGCCAAAAAAAAACTTAAAATGAGAAACAATATTAGATGCAAGATGGGATTAAACATTGGATGTAAAAATAGACGTAATATTAAATGCAAGATGGGATGCAACATTGGACACAAAACTGGCTGCAATATTAGATACAAACATGGGTGCAAAACTAGGAAAGACATTATGTGCAACACAAGGTGCAACATTTGGCTCAAACATAGATGCAAAAAAAGACATAAGCCAGGATGTAGCACTAGGTGCAAACCTATATTCAAAATATGATGTAAAACGAGATGAAACATTAGGCAAAAACATGGATACAAAAAAAGAAGTAAAACAAGATGCAAAATTAGATGCAAAAGGGGATGCAATATTATAATAAAAATTGGATGCAAAACTAGATGCAAAACTAGAGACAACATTGGGCCCAAAATTGGATGCAAACCTAGATGCAACTTTAGATGTAGAATTGAACACATAGTTTGAAGCAAAATATGGTGCTAAAAATTGGGTGTAAGACTCGATTAAAAACTAGGAGAAAAATAAGATGCAACATTGGATGCAAAAATGAGCATCAAATTTGGTGTAAACAACGATGTAGAAAAATATGCAATACAAGATACAAAATTTGGTGCAAATAAGGGTGTAAAAAAGATGCAAAAAATTGGGCGCAAAAATGGATGCAAAAATGGATGTTAAAAAGGATGTGGCAAAAAGATGCAATAGACGACATTTTATGAAATTGTACAATAACACTAGGTTTAGCGCCATATTGTTCACCACAATTGAGAAAAAATACACTAAAATCGGGCGCTAAATCCATTTTTTGTTGAAGTGAGTGTTTCTTTTTGCTAAAATTTAGTTAAGCAATGTCTTTGATTTACAAATAATTTATATTCCTGTGTTTTTTATCTACAAGTGTCATTTCACACCATTCAGGTGTACTTCCATATCCTTTTGAGTAATAACAACCTATAAAATCAAGCATTTAATTTAAAAGTTATTAGACTTTTGATTTATAGGGTTGACAAACTAGCCAAGGTGTAGATCCTTGGATTAGGGTGAAAGAAAAAAAATAAGTATTTTTGAACCTTTAAACATAGGTGTTTGACATAGGATAATGAAATCCAAATGTAATATAGGTGTGGTCGGTAAAATCCTCTCAAATAGGAGCTAAATACAAGGTCATGTGAGGTTAAGTTGTGGAGATTACCCCTCCAATAGTTAATAAAGCATTTTTGGATTTCTCGTGAGAGTGGGTTTCAAATATACCATGTTGGTCTCTCTATGGTGTTGATATTTTTTAATATTAGGGCATAGTTACCTTTCCATATGTACAATCTTGATCGTCAACTAGTCCTTGGGACTTTGACTATGAATTGGTAGCTTTAACTGCTTTTCCTTAAGACCACCTAGGTGACTCCACATGCCTTCCTATAGTAATTTATTCATACATTATTCCAAACGATTAGTACCCTGGGAGGGTTTCCCATACCTTTTTGGGATACTTGCACCAAAAAGAGATATCAGCATAGGTCTTGGTAACTGCTTCTCTTTCCTTTTTTTGTTGCAGAACTTAATAAATCCATGCAAATTTTTAAAAGGTACTTGTTTGCTTTTGTTTTTTTCTCTAAGGAATTTTTAGTAATGTGATATTTGAAATTAGAAGGCATTAGAGATTTCATATTTTTGAATCATAATTTATGGCCATATTTCATGCATAGATTAACCAAGAGACCCCGATTCTTTTTTGTTTATTGGAAACGTTGGTGCTCCCTTGATGGTTACTTTGAATATTCCTGTACTCATCCTGGATATTTTGTTTTGGTTGTTTCCACTCGGTCATAAATTTTCCTTATGATTATCAAGAAATAACTTTATATCAAGGGCATCAAAACCCTTTTCTTTATTATCTAGTGACATATTATCCTCCTCCTTCTAATTGGTGTGATAAAAGTCTTGATATAGTAACCAAAAGTATAAAATGATAGAAGGAGGAAGGATATGAAGAATATATAAATACAAGGAGGTAATTCCCCAACCTCTAGAGGTCATGCTGGGGGGAAATACCCATCCTTTGGAGGATATGCTAGGGGAACCTCCCTAAACTCTAGAGTTCATGTTGGGGGAAACTCCAAAACCTTTGGAGGTCATGTTGGCTTCACTCTCCTAGTCATTGCAAGTCATATTGGAAACTTGCATCCAACCTCTAGAGGGTATGCTAGGAGTAAGATTGTAGTCACCGCAATTCATACTGAAAGTACATCACCAACCCATTTGATTCATGTTTAGGACATGCCATTGATCACTGTGAATCACATTAATCACAATTCACGAGTCACTATAAATCATATTAGAGATAATATACCAACCACTGCAAGTCATGTTGGGGGGAAACTACTAACTGATGCAATTTATGTTTGGGGTAAGAAACAAACTTTCACAAGTCATATTGGGGAAAAACAACCATCTAATGCAATTAATTATGGAAATATTTACATTGTTGATAAATCTCGATGAATAGGATGCAACCCTAAGTTCCCTTGTAAGTTTTGTAAGGAATACCACCTTACTCACTTGTTCCCTTCTATTTCAGAGGTATAAAGAGTGCGGCTCATGTATCAAGGATATTCTTCTCTTAAAAAATTTATGATTTCACAACATCCTATTCAACCTTTTGTTGGTGAAGTGATCGATTCAATGCAATATTTTACTGATCCCACTCCTCCCTTGGAGAGTGTTGATGTTGAATTGGTTGAATCAATGCACTCTTTGGTCAATCCTAGTGTTCTTTTGGAGAGTGATAAGAATCATGTGGTTGAACTAATGAAATCTTCAATTGACCCCACTCTTCCATCGAAGAGTGATGTATTTTCCTCCCATTTTTGTTTCACTTCTAGTTCATAACTTTCTAAACAAGAGGACGCTCCATTCACTTCAAATGAACCCACACCAAGCTCTAGGATTGCTTCCTTTGATTAGAATAGTCCAGTTGAACCTTCCCTTCTTTCTTCGGCACCCTTCCAAATAAGGGTTCAATTTTAAACACTACACAATTTGTTGTTTTTATGTAAAGTAAGGATCCTTTGTTAGTATTTTTTCCACATATTCTTGGAGAAGTTTGGTATCTCCCAACCTAATACTAATTATTAATCAGTCATTGGATTTTGAAAAAATACCTAGTGTAGCTTTGGTATTTATTCCTTAATTTCCTATTACATTAGGTAGGAAGACTATATTAATTGATTTTATGTTTATGGAGGGCCAACCCTTTGGACTTCAATATTCTCCTTGGGAACTATTATGGATATGTTATGAATGTTGCGGTGTTTATTCTCTTTCCTGTCATGTATTCTCCTCACAACAAAATCATTCACTATTGACCAGCTTGCATTTGTTGATCCTCCTCATTACTTGAAATTGGAACAAGTACACCCTTTTTGTATTCCTAGCATTTCAGTAGACACTAAGCCACCAGGGGTGAATTATGTATCCTTATATCACTCATGTCCAATTGTTACTTAGAAGAATCATCCGCATTCATGCTTACCTTATTGGAACTTTGTTCTTACAATTGACCAAGTTATTCATTCAATGGGTGTATTGGATCCTACTTTCCACCCTATTGGTCCAAGTGAATGCTTTGACACATTTTCTATCTGGCATAATATACTTCCTTTAGATGAATCTTACCTAAAGGCTATGATCAATTTTGACATTTCTTTGGATATTGACATCTTTTACAAATATCATATCCCTTGATTGGACCCAGTTGTAATCAAATCCATCCTCAATTTTCCTTTTGAGTATGATTTCACTATTTATGGATCCTCAAACATTAGCATTTTTGGGACTTTTGACTCTTCCATTGAGCTGCAAGTTGCTGTTCCTAATGAGTTTGATCATATTTGTATATTTTCAACTCCTATGATGACAAGTCTATTCCTGTATAATCCATTATTTATTTTAGCTTCAATCTTTCTCATGAGTTTGATCTTATTGATTGTAGGTTCTCAAGACTTAGCGATCTTGAGTCTTCACTAGTAAACTTTTCATGCTAATAAATTTTGTTGAAGATATTGAAGTTGAAAATATTTCTACCAAAGTGACATGTATGAAATTTTTGTTTTTAGATGTTTTTATATATGATCATGGTATTGTTTTTTCCTGGACATAATATTTTTTGCTAGATTCATGGTTTCTTAGGGATCATTTTTTGCACGTTGTTCAATACAACTATATATTTTCATAAACTTACATATTGGTTTACGAATACCCTATGCTATGATGCATTTGAACCTTTTGTTATCTGAATTTGCAATAGGGTCAAACTTGTTTGATATTGGTGCATCAACCATCTCTATCTACATTTTGCACCAATCCTATAGAAGAGCCTACTTAACATGGGACATATTAGTCAGTAGACCTTTGTAATTTTGATTCCCATTCCAAGTTCTCATACGATTGAGAGCATTTATAGTTTTACCATGACTTTGAGAAGAAGCCACATGCCTTGACCCTCTCTTTCTCCTATATTTTTGGTCATTCCCTATAAGGATCCCATTTTGTTCATTATGCATTTTTATTTAATCACACCTACTTGCAAAAATATTCCTAATGCTTCATTGCAGCCTTTATATTGCCATTATACTCACCATGTTTCTCGTCACTTGCATCCATTGCATTTTAATTCTAAACTATATCATTGCAAGAAACATGCTGATGATTGTTCACCTCTTTTCTAATACCTTTTTTTCATTTTTTCTTGTCCAATACTATAGCACTCTTTCATTCCTTTTTAGCATTTCATAATATGGAAAATACAAACAAGTTAAATATTCCAAAAATACGGATGAGAAAAAGTCAGCTCTTATTTATGTATGGTAGCCGTTGCTTGAGTTGTTATCTTCACAATTTAGGTTTTGGTATGGTTTTGAGAAGTTGAACTTGTTTATGCATTTTCTCCCTCAATTGCTTATTCTTCAAGTCATTATGGAGAAGTATGTTGATGTCTCATATGTCATAGTCTTATGTATTTTTTGTTCATGAGTTTATGTTTCCTTAGTCACTTATTTTTTCATTCTTATGTTCAAGAGAATTTGTTAACTTGTGTCAGCTACTCCTAAAAAATATTGACTTTGCATGTTGGTATTCCATTTCATGAGTACATTTTAGAATCAATCAATTTGTCCTATCAAATATTTGGCTTTTTGCTATCACCTCATGTTGGATGATGGGGTATTCCTTAATTCCCTCATTCTAGTTGATAACTTCCCATTGAATTCAACTCATATATTTTGGGATAGGTATATAGAGTAATTTTAGAACCTTGGAAATTATAGTTATCAATAGCAGGTTTCCTCACTACCGATAGTGGGAATACATCGTACCTTGATCGTCAAAGTCTATAGCTCTTCAACCTCAAAACATTTATTCACACTTGTTAGATTGTAATTAGTACCTTGCCACTCATTATCATTATGGGAAAGTTGGATCATGTTTGTTGATGGTATACATCAATGACTAGTAATCAAATGGTATCTTTGTTCAACTTCAGGAAAACTATTCACATGGTTTAGACCCATACCTGTGTCAGTGGATTTGAAGATCTTGGGTCCATTATAGAATCACATCTTTTTACTATGAATCGAGTTATGTTAGATTGTCATTTACTCATTCAATGAAACCGCTTGTTATGAATATCAATATATCAAGCACTTTTTTATACATATATTCATTTGATT